>BMAT01013532.1:54970-71335 GCA_019649035.1 Elysia marginata | reverse complement strand
TTTCGGTCCCGAGGTGTTGACTTTATCCGGATTCCACTGTACCTAAATACTTAAAGGTGTCTCTTTGCTTCAGTTTTGCACCTTCATCAATAATATTGCAAGACGTGTCTGCCTCGCAAGTGATAGCCCTGACTTCTGCCCTTTTGTTTTAAAGTGAAAGCCCCAATTTTTGCTCTCTGTGTTTATCTATATAATTACATGTAAAAACTTTAAAAACAAAACTATTTCTGAAGATTATCAACTTGGCGTCTTTAAAATGGCGGACAAAAAATCTTTTTAGAAAAGCAAAAACTCTCAATTTTTTAATAAAGCATAAAATTACATATGGTTTAAAAACAGCCCATAAGTATTCTTCAGAAATGTTTTCAGATAGAAATTCTATATCTACTGATTTGAACAATAAAATAATCCTGAATTTTATATGAATACTTGATCAACATGTCAACCAAAATACTCACCTTCATTTGCAGCACATTCTTAGATAGATGGGCACTTTGCTTGGCAGCCATGGTGAATGTCTTGGCTTTTACTGAAATTCATACAAGGTTATAATTATAACGTAAACAAAACTTAAAAGTAATACGAGAATCAATAAGAATGTTTTGGGGAAAAATAGAAGTACATATACCACCCAGAAATTTTAACAAATCACATTTTTTCAAATAGCTGAATCACAAATTCATAATAGGAAAAAAATAAATGAAACGCATTTAAATCATTTAAAAGATGGAAACTAATTTTTTTAGATGCTATATATACTAATACTTCATTGGTCATATTTTAGACTAAACAATAGTTCATATTTAATTTTTATGTTGTAAACTTTCAGAAGAACAGGAATTGCAATTGTACTTTTCACATTTGTTTTTACTTGTATCAAAGATAAAATCACATCGATTGTCAGTCTATGAAAAACCAAGAAATATGTTAGTCCTTAATAATCATAGATCTTTGATGTTTTTACCTGATTTTAGCCAATGAATGTAATAAGTTACAACATAACAAGCATTTGACAAACTAGCGCATATATTTACTATAATATAACTAATATCTTGTATTGATCAATTTCATTTTGTATATCTGAAATGTCAGTCCTTAATGTGTGGTATTATGCTCTTTAATACTAAGAAAGTTACACATACAATTAAGTAAGATTTACATCAAAATAGAGGAATCCAATAGTGACACATTTACACCGGATTTAGTTATTTATTTAAAGTTAATTCATTTTAAAACCAAAATCTCTTTTCACAGTATTTCCCCGCTATCTATTGTAAATATCAAGTTTGTAGATTTAGCTTTTTAAAAATGTTATTAAATACTAAATTTTCCAATCGAAGTGTTGACCCAATTTTGACAGTTTGTTTATCAGTAGACCTGTGGTCTAGACAAGCCTATTGAGGCCTGTCTAGATCTAGATCTAGTTAAGAGTCTAGATTCTAAGTTAGAATGTCTCTATAAACCTAGACTTTAGATAAAAAACTCCAGTTAGACCTAGATTTGAAGCATTCAATATAGAGATCAAGACAGGTCATACATGCTTACAAAAAGCAGAAAAACAATAACACAGACCTGTCAGTTACCCAACCCATTGTGTGGCTGTATCAAGCGAAACTCGCACAAGCCCAGACACAGGCATACAGAGCTACACTGCGTTGACACTTAACATTTACAGGCACAGGCAAAGTTACTTTTTATCGAAACTTTATCACAGTACATATTTTCATAATCATACACTCATCATGTCTAAGTCTCTCTCTCTCATGCTTCTCGTTCTGATGCAATCAATCAGCACACAACAGATGGCTGTTTTAAGAAAACAAACCACTAGAGCAGTTAATTCCACTTGCTCGCAATCAGTTTATACATGTATAATTAAGACATCAGTCAACACATACCCCAACACCTGTCAACTGAAAGACATGGACTTTAATCTGCCGTTGACTGTATTGAAACATTCTTGATTAATTTGTTGATTGCAGTTTAAGTAAATACAGTTTTCTGCTCCCATATTTTTAATTCATGATTTATAATTTAAATTTCACATAAGTTATAAAATAATTACATAAACACTGGATTCACAGTAATTAATTTTTGCCTCCGTCCATTGCTTGGACAAATGAAAACTTTCAAAGAATGTACACTATAGTAACATAAATTTTAGGTTTACATCTTTTGTGTACAATAGAGTTTCATCCTCTAGTTTTATATATTTTGAAATAGAAAGCCCTCTGTGATTTATTTCCTGTGATAAGGGGACAGAGGGGAGTTGGAACGTAAGGGGGAGAAAGAATTTAAACTGTAGACCTTGATCTCACCTGTGTCTTTTTTAAAATTATTTAGTAATACTGTAACTTTCTGCTCTGAATACAATAAAGATGTATTTTAGGAAATCTGATTTTTAAAGAGTGCAACTAAGTTCGACTTTTAATCCATTTATCAAAACGCCTTGGACCCTCAATAATGACAGAGTCATTAAAAAAAAATAAGAGATAAGCCCTACATACACAGTTCCAAGCAGGTTGAGGGGAGAAAGGATTTTAAAAATAGAGTAAAAGAAAAGTTTTAAAATTTAGTAAGACATTGAAAAAAAAACAACTTAAGAATAAAACAGCATTAACATAGAAGTTATTTTTCCAAGTCCACTTTTCTTACCAAAGTATTAAATGCAAGACTCGAAACCCTGTCTTTTGACAGTTTTGTGTGGGCCTATAAAAATGAGTTTACAATTCCATCATCACATTCATATGTCTGACCCTGTCCTTGCAAGTTGGAGATGATAGAGGGTTGCAATTCTATTGGTTGTGATGGTGGACAAAGTGTTTTAAGGCATAGAAAAGAAAATAAGACTGTCATTAAAAGCTCTTGCTTTGTTACATCCCTCTCAAACTACACCATTTAGCAGTGTTGCCAATTTTATCCAAAAAAATATTGGTTTTAAACAAACGAAGGAAAAACATATTTGAAAATCTGTCGGTTGTGATGCAGGACAAATTTTGTCCTGCATCACAACCCGACAGATTTTGAGTGTGGCCGTTTCTACATTTCTTCACAAATTCACTTATAATTTAAGACAAAACATTATGATGGAATTTAAGAAAGTCATAACATTACATCATTATGACAATATTGTTAGTTTCTAAATTCTATATTATTTCTGAAAATATTTTGTCCCCCATCACAACCATTTTGTCAGTCTCAGATAATCTAATCTACAGTTATATTTGTTTTGGGTGCAATTAAATACACATAAGTTCTAAATTAAAGTGAATTTTAGTTAAGAACAAGAGTCTTCTCAGTGGAAACACTGATAAGTTTTTCAAAACTGTTTTGTATATTTTCATCAGACACTTGGCTATTGCACCAAGAGTTCAGGAGTAATTTGTGGTCTAGCTTCTAAGCTGGTTAATGTTCAATCCTTGAAACTCAATGTTGCTTTTTATAATTATATAAACATGAATTAGATAGCTTACTCACTAATTATAATCTTCTATCACTCAGAATACACAATTTTCCGCAATAAAAGATCTGTACATTATTTGAAAGAGACAGGCTCATTGTTGCTCCTCTATGGGTTCAGGTGGTTTGTTGTGACGTGGGAACCAAGGTGGTCAATAGGCCTAGATATTGATATCGACTAATAGCTGCATTCTAAAAATCCCTCATTGACGAAATCAAGGTATCAATATCGATGCATTTCTATCGATATATGGCAAAGTCTCGAGGAACCATGGTTGTTCATTGAGTGCTATAACCTATACGAACTATTATATGAAGTAAATAAATTGCTTTTTTAGCACTCTATCATTCTTTGAATTACATAAAAATTTGCTTATATGTCTGTTCTCCAGGTAAAGTGAATTAAGATCCTGGTCTGTCTAAACATACTAGCTAGATGTTTAGCAGATAGTGGTCTATCTAGAGACATATATATATAATGGGCATGGATAGATTCAAATTTGCCTATAGATCCTCTACCATGATTCGAAGTTAGACTTAGAGCTATTTAGCGGTTGTACTTTTTCTCGATAAGACTCGGAAACCCCTGAGAACCCTTAAAAACCCTCGAGAACCCCACATATATAACACAAATTAAGTAAAATTTGAGAAAACTACATGCCAATACATCATATTGAAGGCTAATTTTCATTTGGTACAGCCACACTTAGGTTTAGTGCAGTATTGCAGTTAGGGTTTGCTATAACTTATAAGGAGCAATGGCAGTACCAAAGTTATAACCAACACACACCCAATACATAGGCCCACATGTTATTGTTAGTGCGATATAACTTAGATCTAGGTATCAAAATATAACAATCATAAAGTAAACCTATTGCAATAGGCCTAGGGCTGATTTTTGGTACCAACATCTGAATCGCAATTGCTCATCATTACTTAAATGCACTTGTGAACCTTACTTAGTCTACCCAGCAGACGACATTTATTGATGCCATCACTATTGTCACAGATATCTAGGCCTAGATCTAGATTTAATCTTTAGGCTGCCTAGATCTAGATTTAATCTTTAGGCTATTTACACATGAAATCAATGGTTTGCTTATATTTTTTCTCAAGGGTTATCGAGGGTTCTCGAGAAAAAGCAGTACTCGCTATTTAGACTCATAGGCCTAATGCTTAGTACAAACTGTACTCACCTCTAAGTAAAAAAATTGAATGGTTTGATCAGAAAAAAATCCTGGGGTTTTAGAGCTGTAGTGCTAGATTAGACTAAACCTAGATCTAGATCTAAGTTAGATCTTAGTCTAACTCTAAGAAGCTCTTTTTCTACCGGTAGACTGACTAGTACTAGTAGAGAGTAGCCTCAGTAGGGTCTATAAATTTTAGATCCAATTCCAATGCTGACTTTCACGGCATTAAGATGACTTGGATGTTAGTGCCAAAGTCTAGATCTTATCTCTTATATGCAACTTACAAGATTACCTAAAGCTAATTAGAATGTATCTTGATTTAATTTAATCTCGAATTATAATATCTAGTTAGCGTGAGAAAGCAGGAGACCAAGCAATCGATGCAACGCTGTTATTGTTGTGGTCTATGTCTCTCGACCAGACTCACAAGTTAACTTTCGGTTTCATTCTCTGATTAATTTCCATTCTCTATGGTTATCATTACTGAGGCGTATACTTTTTGTTGTTTTATTTTGCTTTAAAATTATACCATAATACCCGTGTGATAAACACAGGCCCTAACGTACAAATAGTTACATAGCGGTCGATAAAGGTTTTAATTGTGATTTTTTATTGCTTGAAATGTTAACACATTAAAAATACTTATCTCTTTTGGAGACATCTGTGAAAAGTCACCACTTTTAGATAGGACATTGATCAATCCCAGTTTTTACGGGTATATTGACCTTTGAATACCAAATGTACGACTTCAATTCGAAACACTGCACCGACCGATTTTGTTTTGTGTGAACGCCTCAAAGCAGGATAAGAGGACCTCGAAAAGGTTATTACCTACGAGAAGGATGACTACAGACTGATTAAAATCTGTAAACACACCTGTAATCCTAGCAGCCTGAGATAATGAGGACACCAACACATTATTGCTGCAGGTCGATCAGGTTGCTGGATATAATCTTAGGAAATGTGTTTTTTTGTATATTATGGGCCAAGATAATGTAAACACACAATGGGTCATTATTTTTCCCAATTTAGAAGAACATGTGGCATGAGGAGCGCGAGCCTCTAGAGAGTAATCTTTCCCAACTCACTTCTACGTTTTTTCAAGCTTTCAAACCACCGGTAGGCCTACAGTTCATATTTTTCTAAACCCTACCCACCCTCCTAGTTATTCGTAGTTCCTAAGGTATCTGTGGCTGCAGTTTTAAAATAGATTTTAAATTCAGCACAGAAATATAAGTATGGCATTTAAATGAGGAGTAAAAATTAAGGCAAATTTGTAGAAACATAAGTAAGCCTACGGTACTAATAAGACAGTGAAATATTATCCCCCCCCCCCTCAATATACACACTTATCTGGAGGAAATTTTTCCAAGATATCAATCGGTGTAAAAACTCTGTGTCGACAATTTTCTGAGCGGACCAATAATAAGTAAAACCATAGCTTTCCTCACAAAGGATTTTTGTTTGACCTTAGACAGAGGGATCGAGATGTTTGAGCCAAGGGTTTAAGGGTTAAGCGAGACGCAGGACTTGGGGCTTCAAATGGATCCGGTTGAACAGTGATTTTTCTTCGTTTTGAATCTCACGTGAACGGTGTTCCTGTATCTTAACCTTAGGCAAAAATCGATCTTTAAAATAACTTTCACCTCTATCCTCACCATAATTATCCCAGATGTCTTTGATTTTGTCCTATGCAACACTGCATTGCGCATTGCTAATCTTAATCTTGATGTCAGCAAAGATCCCACCCTAATACAATGCTAGTATTACCCACTTTAGGGTTATCTGTCCTAACACTTTCAACAGGAATCAAAATATTCGCAACCCCTCTTTGAAGCTCGATTGAGAAAACTGGTGTCTTCTGCTGCAATATCACGACATACAATGTGTGCACCTTCATTTAATATGAAGATTGTGCTGGCCGTCACATGAGCAGTTCCTGACCAGGAACTCGTTGTCGACCTCTAGGGTAGCTCTCTGAACACGTATGTCATAATGATATTTCTTCCGACTTCCTTTAGCTTTGTGCCGTTTTCAGACTAAATCTGTTTCATGAGCTTGCTTCACATTGGTTTAATTTTTGTTCTTCTGCGCGCAAAGAAAGCATGGTACCAACAAGACGTTTCGGCTTTCTACGAAATATGACAAATATAATAAGATAATCCTGTGGAATCATGTTTTTATAGGCTTTAACCAGCATTCTGGTCATGGAGCTGCCATCTTTTTCTTGCAGTCAATGGGATTAACAGTGACACTTGTAATGTCTTGTTTAAATTGTTCACAGCTGCCTTACCGCGCCGGTAGAAACATTTGGTTCTCGGTTGTTCACCACCCACAGAACCTGTTCATAGCCCCCACAGTGTCAAGGGATATAGTTCTATGCACGATTTTTACACAACGATTCAGGCCGCTTTAAAAGACAATAATTATAAGCTCTTAAACCCTATTCGTTTTAGTTGTTTAGCAGGCCTGTATAGTCTATTCAAAATTTGTTAAAATAATGCCTCAGGCATACAATATGGAGATATCTAGACTACTTCTTTTTCTGTTTCTAACTAGCCATTAATAAAAAGCATATAACTGAGGGCCGTTGCATAGTGCGAACGTTTGCAAACCGTTTTCCGTTCGCCTTATGCAACGCTAAATTTGTCACCGTTCGTCGAGAGCGCTCGCAAGCGCTCGCGTGCAACCTTCGGAGGTAGTGCGCGGCGAACTAAACAACGCTGATTGGCTGAATTTTCATGGCGCCACTTCCTTTCGAAATGTCAAGATCGAAAGTAGTCCTCTAGGCTTAGGAGACATTTCGCCAATTTTTACTATCATTAAATTTTTGTATCCAAAGCAGCTTAATGAACAAGTTTTCAAAAATAAGCAGTCTTTTATTGATTGGGCCTAATTATTTTGTTAGGAATGTTACTTGGTTCCATTTTAAAAGGGGTGGTCGCCATTTTAAAAAAATGGCGGCTATCTTTAAATAGGTGGTCGCCATTTTGAACAAGATGGCGGCTATCTTTAAATAGGTGGCCGCCATTTTAAAAAAAGATGGCGGCTATCTTTAAATAGGTGGCCGCCATTTTAAAAAGCGCTCGCTGAAAATAGCGTTGCATAGGGAGGAGAGCGCTCGCGGCGAACCGTTTGCTTGCTCTTCGCGAGCGCCCGCGCAATGCAAAGGCCCTCTGTTGATATTTTCCTGAAATTTTGAACATGTTAAACCGTGAGCAATAAGGGTCGCTGCCACCTTCAGCCCCCTTCCCCCTTCTGCCAAATAATATTCCACACTGGTTGCAATTTAGTTACTTTACCTTTTTTGCATTGTTACATTCTTCTCTGTATTGAGCTATTCTTTCTTCTAAATTTTGTCCTCTGAGGGGTTTAGTTTCCATGACGATAATTGGCATATCAAGAGCAGTAACTATGTAGGAAAACATTTCACATTCTAACTTTTGAAACTCACCCAGTTTGAATGGTGATAGAGACATGGACTTGAGGCCAAATTAATTAAAACTACTTTTAAAACCCTGACTCTCAGGAATTTCAAATAGGCCTACATGGAGTTACTGGATATAATCATTTCAACGCAACCACTTCCACTGAGAAGATAGTTTAAGTTTCGAAAAAATACGATACTTTCACAAGTGTCTTTGTCTAGTATGTAAAAAGTTGGCGTTTTGGGCATAACCAGGAGATACAATCTGCTGGCAAGATAACTGGTTATTGTTATTATTATTATCTGACCTAAAGAAGGTTCTGTAACCTCTGCAACGCCCCTAAATTCCAAGCCAAGAATCAACAATGAACGCTCTTAAGTTTCGGTGACTCCAACATACAACAAAACAAACGACGCACTGCAAAATACATCTATACCATATAACGACAATATTTCTCGTATAAGTCCGGAGCTTTAATACTTTTAGAAATAATAATTGTTGTTTCAAAAAATTGTCTCTAAATATGGCTAGCATTGGCCTGATGATATGTGTTCTTTTGATGATGTGCTTTCATTCCTGTGAAGGTGAGTAAAAAACTTTATTTTACACCTTGGAGATGAAACGGTTAAAATTATTCCATATCAATGAGTATTTCTAGGCGACAAATTTAATATGATAGGGAATACCGAAACCTAACATGAATAGGTTTATGCTCGTAAAGCATTTTCTTATGTGTCATTTCTTTCTGGGTAGTAGCATTGAAAATGCAAATTTGATAAATCAAAATCATTTCCTCTTCTTTGGGGTTTTAAACTATGTACTTCGCCGCTGTTTGGTCATCTTATGTAGTAAATATCTTTTGAGATAATAAAAAATCTGTATTGACAATTTTGCTCTTCTTCTCTAGGCTTTAAATTTGTCCGCACAAAAAACCATTATAGCAATCTCGTTTTTGTTGTTCTTTTAGCTGCCAATTAGGCAAATATTATGGAGAGAACTATGTTTAAAAATACACATTTTTAAACGCATGAGTTCACTAAGCGGACAAGTCATTTTTACTCAATAAAACATACAAACCTACATGAAACAAGCATCAATAAAAATAAGGAGAAATGACACCCTTTTTATAAGTCTTTGAAAGATGCACAGGTGGAAGATGTAAATAAGAATGTAATGCTGCAAAGTAGTACAGCTGCGTTAGAAGCCCGTCAAACATTACATGTACAAGATTCGTACATCTCTAAACGTTCATGCACTATATCTAGCTGTTAAATACTTTTTGCGCTTTTATTAACATACAAATATACGGAGAAAGCAAATGGGGGGGGGGGGTAGATAAATAAATAGATAGAGAGAGAAAGGGAAATCTAATTTGTGTGTGCGTGTGTGAGTGTGCTTTGGGGTCAATAAGAAATGTATGCAAAGCCAGATCACAGAAGAAGTCATGGAGAACAATAGCATTCGCGTCGTTGATTTAAATCAATAAAGAATGCGTCTACTTATAAAAAAATATTCACGCTCAAAATGTTTTGTTAGCAACATCTATAGACCAGACACCAAGTTTTTGCGAGAAGATATTATGTTAGCATTTCAGACCATAAGCCAAGTTAACAAAAATTAATGACAAAAGGCGTTGAAACAAAAGGCAATACCCCGACAACGCATGGCGCGAAATCATTCGAATAAAACCGTTTAGCTGTTTATTAAGGGTTTTGATGAGTAAGAAAAACATTGAAAGTTAACTAAACACGCGAAGTGCTTAACAAATGAGATTATCAGTCTCTGAAAAAACACCCTCTTTATGACCAAGGCAAATAACTGTTTTGAGAAAGCACTGGAAAACCAGAAGCAGTTAAGTTACATTAAAATAAAAATTACCATAGCGCTAATCTCATTGATATTCATTGTTATTCTTTCCAGGCTTTGACTTTACCATCAACCACCAGGTATCTAATTTGTCCTCGGTCTCTGACGTCCGTCAAGTCTGTGGCGTTTTGCAGTGTTCCGAGAGGATTCCACGCCAACCAAGCGACCAGGGTAACAACTTCAGAAAGCTGACCAGTTTAGCTGTCTACAAAAACCATGTGAGGGGATATTATAGTTCTAGTGATCGCTGGGAGATGCTCGCATCCATGACATCCCAGCATCGGGCCCTGAGTCGCGTGTCTGACGGAATGCAGATATCCGGTGAGCTCTCTGACCTGCAAGCACAGCTGTCTCTCAAGCTCACGAAGCCACTCGATTGCCGGCAGAGCCAGTTCTTGTGCATGGCCGTGTTTGTTGACAGCCAGGGCTGGAAGTCCGTTAAGAAATCTCTCATAGGTGAGGCGGTTGGTTCTCATCCAGATTTTGACATACAGGTCCAGTCAGCACAAAGTTCAGTTCACGAAACAAAAGTATCAGATTCAGAAACTGGCTCTGCCTTGACCATCGCGCACTTGGTCGATTCGGTTCAAATGAGACTAGATAGGGTCGAATCGCGCCTGGAAGACTCTCTTAAGAGCCTAGAAAATAGGCTGAAAGACAAGGTCGGAAATTCACAAATGACGATAAATAACAGAATAGGGGAGGTGGACGGCACTGTTCTGGGTAAATTTGAAGCACTGGGTGGACGAATGAATAATCTAGAAAATAGGCTTGAAGATAAAATTGGAAATCTGCACAATCGAGTATTACAAGCCTTGGGAGATACGAAGAAAACTAACTCTGGTGATGGTGATGTTCCTACTTTATTGGCCTCAAAGTTAGACGCGTTAGAGAACACTTTGAAAATCAACACTGAACATTTAGAAAACTATGTAAACAAACAGATTGAAAGCACGGATACTATAAAACAGTTTTCCAATCAGCTCGTCCCTGTTATGAAGTCGGTGCAATCAATTGAAAAGAATCTTACAAGTTTCAATACTTTTATCAACACACAGACAACGACTAACCAGCTGGCTGCGGTTTCAAAAACAGAAAACGCCATGCTTAGAACCCTGGTCTCTGATGTTACCAGCCTCTCAAACGTCACTCAAAGCTTGTCTTCAAAGCTTGACGTCCTCAAGAAAGCGTATGCAGGTGGAGCTCTTTTGCCAGTCGAGGAGTTCTCAGACCCACTGGGAGTCGGCACGAAGGTATGGAGACTTGTCTTTAGAGGAACAGCTTATAACGACATTCCACTCTACCCTGCATATTTGCACGGCACAAGAGTTCCTATTGACGTGGAGGAAGGCTGCAAGCAGTTTAACAAGTCTTTACCTTGCGTCAACTATTATAGGAATAGAGAGGCATTGGACGAATGGTCCGGAGTAGATGAAATCCTCTTTGCTATTTACAAAGATAATCAGATGGTTAAGAAAATAATCTTTAATGGGAAAGACTCCACATACACCAACTGGTTTGCAGCAGACAGAGTTATTCACTCGAGTTGGGCTGATCTTAAGACACAGCCGCACAATTTCTTCAGTATGAAAGGATTTTTCACTCAACCAGGGCATGTGAGGAGGTGGTACATAAACCGTGAGCACCGTGGCTCATGTAACGGTTTCAACGGATGGTTCTATGTGAGAGATGATGTTGCCAATGTGTGCTCAGCTGACACTACTGCGGCTCGCCCTCTTTTCCAGTACGCTACCGGAAACACCTACTCTGTCTGGACATCTCAGGAGGTCGCCCGCGCCGACGCTTTTGGCGTTTTCCTTAAATATGAGTTATCTAAATAATCACGATCTACATGTTTTATAAGTTAGAGGATTTGAATTGTAAGATATTGCTATTCAATTTCTATTTAAAAATAACGTAAACAGTTGATTTTTTGTTGATTTTTTAAACCAAGCGACTCAACGATACTGGAAATAGCTGTTTTAGTTCTTTTAATTTGGTGGATTTTTTCAAAACTGATATTACAAGCTTTAGTTATAGTGTACGCTTTATCAGACAGTTCTTGGTTTTTATTGTCCGTATAAGCTTAAATTTTATAGTATTTTTTGATTCAACAGGATTAAATCCGCTCAATGCAAATCACCGTTCACACAATATTGTCAATACAATTGTACAAATTCCACTATCCAACAATGGGGCGACCACAACAAGAGACAATGTCAGATGCGCCTTAAGTATAAAACTCTCCGTGTGGCAATGTGATGGATGCTGGAGTCACTATAAGACGAGAATTTGTATCTCTTCGGAGGAAGGCACATTCGAGCTATTTTTACACGATTATGGCTAACTTCTACCCACCGCCAAATCACCAGATACATTTTGTTCAATAAATTGGTATCTGGCAGCGACGTCCTCTAGCATTCAAATCAAGGAACGATAAACTCATGTTCAGTGCAACCAATGTAGAACAGCTTAACAAAGCCAAAATTTTGATCAAATAATTTGAAACAACTCAACCGATCCCAAGTGCCACAACAAGCGACATAGAAACAGTAAATTGGCCAGGAATTACCTCCACCAAAAGTCTTTGATGCCACCATTAAATTCTTGTTGTCCTGTTGGAATTGTGCGCCTCGATCTCAGTCTCTTTTGAGCTTCCTTAGATGAGCAACAACCAGTGTCCGCTCATCAGGCCCAAATTTACGTGTGGTAAACACCAATGCCACAGCACACAGACCTATTTTCCACCGCGAACAGAAATTCATGTTCTTGTTCTTCTCCTCTTCCTTAACCTTTGCTCGTACCCACCTCTTCATTTTTATTCTATTCTTCTCCGTTTTATTTTTGTCCTTCTTTCTCTATTTTTAAAAGACACCCGTCTGCATTTCTTTCCCGGAAAAGACATAACATGTTCTATAATTAAGAATGGCAGTAAAAGTTGTTATATAGACATATGCTATCTTTGCTCTTGTAATTAATAGAGTTTTCACCGTTTATTACATTGACAGGGAATAACCTCAGTTTAAGTGTAATTTGACTTTTGTACGCAAATAAATTAGTTGGTTACAACTTTAAAAAGTCAGCGTATTTTTTAAAAAGTGTCTAGTTTTTTTTAATCTTAACAAAAGTAGTTGAAACAGCAGTAGCTTGCTCATCAAAGAAATAAAAAGCAAATAAATTATGTTTAACCATCTCTACGTGTGACGAAAACTGAATGAGAGATAACATGTCTTGCATCCAGGGTGAATGAGTCGGATGTCGCAATTTTTACCTTCATAGAAGTTACTGTTTTGAACATTGCCTTTTCCTAAGCTTCGGTACGCCCAAAACTTTATAAAATTAGCAGTATTTTTTTAAAACATATCAAAACCTTTATTACCTTAAAATATAGACAAATTGACGAACTAGACTTTTCAATGGCATTTTCTCAAAAAATTAATTTCCGACTCCAAACTTATTCACCCGGGATGCGAGACACAGTATAAAAACGTTACCGATAAAAAAGAGTTTTCGAGGTAAGATGCACTTTTTTCGGTTTGAAGGTCGACGGCCAAGTGAGATGACAGAAACCGTATCTCTCCGGTGTCACTGTCTTGTTATATAGGCTGGATAAGCAAATCTGCTGTGTAATAAAATACGCAATACACGAGGGAAGTTCGGATATTCACAGGAAAATGATGTAGTCAATACTTTAAACAGCGGCAATCAGCATATTGTAGGAAAATTCATTGTATACTTGGTGCGCAAATTTTATCACCATCAGTGAACGCACTGCTAAAGATCGTGAACAGACTGTTGTGGTCGATGGTATCAAATCAGCCGGCAATGTTTTGAAATATTATGGTGTACCACAAGGTTCTGTCCTTGGACCAGTTTTGTTTACTATCTACACCCAGCCATTGGCTAGGGTATTAAATAATTTTGGCCTTAAGTATCACTTTTACGCTGATGATAGTCAAATTTACGGTTCATGTCAACCAGAAAACATCAGCGACCTGATAAATACTATAGAACTGTGTGTTTCATCTGTAAAAACCTGGATGAATGAAAATAAATTAGTTCTCAATGAAGACAAGACAGATATCTTATTGGCCAAGATTGATACCAACTGCTTAAAGATTGGAACAAATTCCATAAGTTTTTCAGATAATGTCAAAAACTTGGGAATTCTTTTTGATTCAGAACTCTCAATGTCTATGGCTGTTAACCAGGTTGCAAAGAAACTGTTTTTTGAGATTCACAATATCAGTAAGATTAGACATCTTTTGCCAACCTATATCGTTGCACTGCTTGTTAACACACTTGTTTTATCAAAGTTAGACTACTGCAACTCCTTGTTTTACGGCGCATCAAAAGAAAAAATTAGGAAGCTTCAGATAGCCCAGAAATTCGCAGAAGATTAGTCTGCTAAAAGCGAAAAAAAGATCATGTAACTCCTCTTTTGGATGCGCTGCACTGGTTGACAGTCGAAAAAAGAATTGTCTATAAAATTTTAACAATATGTCACAAATCCTTGCACGGAAAGTCTTCATGCTACATAAGAGATCTGGTACATGTATCTATGTACGCACCGACGCGTTCCCTCAGATCTTCAACCGATGCTTTCGGATTAGCCACCCCCAAAACAAAATTGAAAACCATGGGGGATAAATCTCTTTCATCAGCGGCACCTAAACTATGGAACTCTCTTCCAAATTATTTAAGAGAGATCAATTCATTTGACCTGTTTAAAAAGAAATTAAAAACCTATCTTTTCACATTACCCTTATGATCTCTATAATGCTTCAGTTGAACTGATTGCACCTGACGACATTTTTAAAAGTTTTTGAAAATAGTGATTCTTTTACCTAAAAGTTTTTTAGTCATGCATATATATACATACATATAATAACTGTGATATCTTAAATTGTAATATTCTGCATTCTATTGATCTTTGCCTGATTTTAGTTTCATTAGAATACATTTTTATATGCCTTTGAATGTAAAACATAATTTTATGTACTCATACTTTTTAATTGTAAAGCGCTCTGAGCCTGAACTTTTTTTGGGGTAGAGCGCTATAGAAATGATATTTATTATTATTATCATTATTATTATTATTATTATTATTATTATTATTATTATTATTATTATTATTATTATTAAACAGCATTGATTTGAAAATGGCGCCCATCATCGCAGAGTGGTCAAAGCTTGAAGGAAGAGCTGCTGTCCGTTTTCTGTTCGCAAGGGGAACAAAATATTCCGTAATTTACAGAGTAATAAAGGGAAAACTACGGTGAACCTGCAATGTCGATGACCCAAGTCTATCAGTGGTGTTTTGGGTTCAAAGGCGGCCGAACAACTTTGCAAGATGAACTAAGGTCTGGACCCCCGAACACAGCAAACACTGACTGGAAGTGGAACACATCTCGAGTTGATGAGTCGACAGAAGAGTAAAAATGAGTAAAATTTCTCTTAAACTTGACATTCCCAAAACTAATGTTTATGAAACAGTCCATGATAAACTTGGATCGAAAAAATTGTCGATGAGCATAAGCGCCAGAGAGTCGAAAGCTGCTGCACTGGCATCAGCAAGAGTATGATGAAACCGTTGACGTGGGGCCTGGCGGGGCCCATCGTATCAGGAACAAGCTTCTTCAACACCTCATCACTGGAGATAAAACTTCGTTACGTCCGAGCGACAAAACGGGACTCAATGACAAAGAAGCACCCGTATTTCCTGTCACAAAAAAGTTCAAAGTCCAACAATCAGCAACAAAAGAGATAGCCATCGTGTTTTGGGACTCACGTGGAATGATCCTTTTAGATATTCTGCCAAAAGAAGAAAGTGTCAACTGTAAATTCTTATCGATATTGTGAAACACTTGACCGGCTGAGACATGCTGTTGGACTCAAAAGACCTGGACTCTTGCGTAGCGGAGCTGTCCTTCAACACGACCAAATCCAACCGCACACACGGCAAAACGCACAAAGGAATGACTTGAACGTTACAGGTGTGACATTATTTCCCATCCAGCGCACAGTCCAGACCTTGCACCCTTAGACTTTTATCTATTTGGTCCCCTAAAGCGCCACCGGAGGGGCAAAAAAGATCGAGGATAAAGATGAACTCATTGGTGAAGTTCGTGACTGGTTTTCAAAGCTTGACGCAAACTTTTTTACACAGGGTATATTTTCGCTACTCAAACTGTCATAAAGAAGCTTAAATCTCTACGCTAAACACACACAAAAGTAGCTAACAAATTTATCTTTCCCGTGCGTAAGTTTCATGCTTGTCAACTAAATACTTTTTGAACAGTTCCATTTATTTCGGTTTCTTTCCGAACTTCTCTCGTAGATCAAAGTATTGTTTGACAAGGACCTAGTGTTATAAAAATACAGATAAGATTCCATAAAATTGCATAACGATATTATTACTA
>BMAT01013532.1:37232-54469 GCA_019649035.1 Elysia marginata | reverse complement strand
ACTACTACTACTACTACTACCAATACTACTACTGCTGCTACTACTACTACTACTGCTGCTACTACTACAACTACTTCTACTTCTACTACTACTACTGCTGCTGCTGCTGCTGCTGCTGCTACTACTACTACTACTACTACTACTACTACTACTACTACTTCTAGTAGTACCACTAAAAATAATAAAAACTGGTACTGCATCGTTGCGTTGCTCTATGTGTTTACCACTATCATATCAGCCCATGTATACATTTCATAAAGTTGTCTTTTTAGATAAACAAGTCAAAGTCATGTGTAATAAGTATTATTTTTAAAAATGACTAAAAATGTAACATGAAAAGAAGTAAAGAAGTATGTTTTGCATCGATTTAAACAGCAGGCATGTTTTTATAACACACACACACACACACACATTATGTAAACAAAAAAAAATCTACTATTTAGACGTTATATACAAATTTCAAATAACATATATTTCCAAGTAAAAACCAAAGTTCATTAAAGTATAAGAAAATGTTGAATTCGATAATGAATTTTTAAAACAAACACTAAAAGTATAATTGCAAATGCGGTTTTATTTCAATTGCAATAATTAGATCTGTGCATCCGAATGATGCATAAAGAAATGAAGTCTTTTTTAAACAAAACCTTATCTTGAGTATTATGTATTTTTTAGGTAAAGAGTTTCTTGGTTTTTTTTAAAAACCTAGATGTGATTAAATTCTATCCCCTAATGTTTTACAGTGCCTTTGATGTACATGTACAACAAAGATTTTATGGCCACTCGATTATTGCAGTGATCTATTTGGTTGATACGACTAAACTGCATATTTAGTTGGTACCTTCTCTCCCAACCTATTAATACCCCTGTAGCTTATGAGAGCCGTTTGAAAACACAGCTACCTTCTTTTCCAGGCAACCAGTCAAGGTCATAGGTGTAATACTGGTTTTCGTGGTCTCATGCCTTGCAATGTTATTAGCTTTCTATCTGTTACTTTGACAACTTTACCAGCAAGTGAATTGTTACAATAGTGTATCTAAGGTAGAAGAAGGAGACTTTTAAGGTTATAGTAAATCAGTTATTGAATAGTCTGGCACAAGTGCAACATTTCCCCCTTTAAAAGTATACACTTATGCATAAGTAATTGGCCTAAGGAACCATTGAAAGTTCATTGTTCATAAAAACCTGATAATATCAGGGTTTTTTTCTATAATATTGCTGCATGCAACTACTTTACAACCAATGATCTTTATTGGAATTATATTAATTTTATTATAGAAAGATAACGAAAGCCGCCCCCCTCCCTTCCTTTCTTCACTTCAAGACAATTATAATATATATAGGCCTACAATTTATAGGTGGCAATATTACTAAATTCTTAATTATCTTTGATATGAATGGAATTCATTTTTAATTCTACAAAAGCAAACTCAAAATATTTAAGTTTTATGCATCACATCGGGTTGACAGAGCTAACTAGAGTTTAAAAAAACCCGCTCATTTCTCTAAAATGGATATGATGGGTTTTTCAATGTAGAGAACAAAGCTAAATTTATTGTTCATTCTTTATCTATTGCATTTTTTGGTAACTCTTTTTTCTTTTATATCCTGTGAGGTTTGTCACAACAACAAAAAATAGGAAGAAAAAAAAAAAAAAAACGAAAATGAGTAAGAGAGGTATAAAGATAGAATGAGGCACAGAGAAAAAGATAAAAAAGAAAATGAGAGATATTTGTGTAGATACAATCATGTAGAGAGAGATTAGGAGATATTTGTGTGGGACGAGGGAGAGAGAGAAAGAGAGAGCGAGAGAAAGAGAGGTACGTAATAATAATGAATGTGGACTTAGTAACATGATAACGTAAGACACATAGGCTAGATAGTGTGAACCGTGGAACACTGGCGAGATCCGGTCACTCTAGTCAGTCATAGAGCCAAGGCAAGCATTTTGTGTTTGTCTCCAGCACATAATATATCAGTATCTGGCTCTACACCAGTCCAGAGATAAGTCGAGAGGTGATCCGTAAACAGGGGAAAGACGTCGCGAGGCTTTCTTTTCGTGATGCAACTCCGCGCCTACAAGTTAAGGAATCGTGAATGATCAAAATTGGAAATCCCAGCTTAATCGCCTTCAAATGCGGTCTCTTTTTAATGTATATATATATCAAAGCCCAGCCTCTTTTTTTCCTGTTTATAATACTCAACATATGATTGAATTTATCATGGAACTTTTTTCATTAAAGGTTTTGATTTTTGCATGTGTTGGAATACAAGCAATATGCAGGTACATTTCGTAAATTATATTGGTAAAAAGGTTAGTTATCACTTTAGGTCTTACAATACACGTGCCCTCTCCTTAATACTGAGTTTAGAATGACTAACGAGGTAAAAGGAAGAAAGAGAGGCTGGTTTCACAAACCCTCTTTTTTGGACTTGACAGGAAAAAGACGTGGGAAACAGATAAACTTTAAAAAATTAGTTACTTTTGCTAAGTAATCCCTACAAACGTCAGGTATTATTATATTTTTGCCTCACAATTTCCCTAAGTATTAGTTTTTAAAAATGAACTTCCTGTTTATACAGCCGATACGATCGGCCTCATGACGTTTCTGAGTTTATATACTTCATCTATAGTGTTTCATATACATACGTTCCTCAACAAATAAGTAAGCAAAAGACTTTAGACTGGTCTTTGAAAAGTTTTTACATGCTTACATTTTAATGAAAGCATTTATGTTTACCGTCAAAGAAACCTTGTGTCAAGTTTCCATTTAATTTAACAAATAATTGGATCTTTTAAAATCAATACTGCCGTTTATGCTAAATGAAATTACAGAGCAAGGTAACCTATTTTAGCTTTGAAGAGAACGTTTTTAGAAATTAAATTAGGTTTAGCTTTGAAGGGCTTCATTCACTTTGGAGCTAAATACACAACCATTTCTATCGTTCACTAGGGTCAGCATGCCATACTCTAATTTGCATCGATTTTAAAAGTAGCAATAGCAGAAGAAGAGGAAGTAGTAGCAGCAGTTACGGTAGTAGTAATAATAATAGTAGTAGTAGTAGTAGTAGTAGTAGTAGTGTAGTAGTAGTAGTAGTAGTAGTAGTAGTAGTAGTAGTGATAGCAGTATGACTGAAAGATTTTAAAAGTATGAAATTAGCAGTGGAAAGAAGTAGGCTTTCAGTGAAAGCCTGCCTATAGTATGATTCGAACCTTCGAGTTATAGTAGCTTCTGCACCCACCGCCTTGCCACTGAGAGAAACATAGCTAATACCATGCTGCCGTTACGCTTCTTGATGGTAATAAAAGTAGTTAAATAGTAGGCCTACTTGTTTTAGTAGTAATGATGGTGGTGGTGGTGGTGGTAGTAGTAGTAGTAGTAATAGTAGTAGTANNAGTAGTAGTAGTAGTAGTAGTAGTAGTAGTAGTAGTTAGTAGTAAAATGAGGAGGAGTAGAAGTAGGAGTAGTAGTAGAAGTAGCAGTAGCAGCAGCAGCAAACACCCTTTTCACAAAAGCAGCAGCAGCAGCAGTGGTAGTAGTAGTAGTAATAGCAGTAGTAGTAGTAGTAGTAGTAGTAGTAGTTGTAGTAGCAGTAGTAGTAGTAATAGTAGTAGTAGCAGTAGTAGTAGTAGTAGTAATAGCAGTAGTAATAGTAGTAGTAGCAGTAGTAGTAGTAGTAGTAATAGAAGTAACAAGAATATGAATACTACTTTTCATAACGCCTTTTATTTTAAAAAAAAACTATGCTTAGTGGCACTCTTCATGAGAACGTTCAGTTAAGATCAAATTAATTAGTTAGTTCAGTCCAGATTTACCATTCATGGATAATGTAAATCTTATAAAATGGTGGAACGACAGAAACCAACCACCAAACTCTTTAATTTAGATAAGTATAATTTTACAACATGCATTTATAGACATTAAGAACGGACCTTGCATTTTGATTGTCTTATGTCCTCACAGCCGATGAACACAAATTGATCAACATCTTTTTTATTAACAGTGTAGCTTTTTTGCCTTTTAAAGAGAGTTCATGGTGTTTTTCAAAGCCGAAACAGCAAATTTGCTGAACAACAAGATGTTTTAAAAATACCATACGGTTATGTCTAACTTTACTGGTGCCCCTTAGATTGAACCAGGGCTTGAAGGGTGTGTTCTGCAGTGCCCAAGTTGATGCCATTGTAAGCTCCAAACATACTACAGCTGAAACTAAGACTTCAGGATATAAAACTTTTTTACGTTCATATCATAAGAAATCAGAACCTCCATAATTAGTGTTTATAAACTCTGTCATTTCACCAGATGACTCAAATGATTAGGCTGTGATCCAGATTTGATCATTATTGTTCCAATTTCAGCGGCTAGTGTAAGAGCACTGACCATGCATGTACTTGCTTTCTTAAACATACTGGTGTGTAATTGGCCTAACGTTTTATTTACCACTTGAGTGCTTACAGAATTAGGTGTAAAGTATGTTTTCTACAAAAGTTTATGCTGAAACACTAAATAGGTGTTTACGGTATCCCCTTGCCATTCTGCATAGCGAATCTTTAATCGGAAATATAAACAACTTTTCTTTTTTTTTATTTCATTTTAGTAGAGTTTTCCTTTTTCCCATTTCGATCAGCTCACTGACGGGACTCTCATATTCTGTCCTTCTTGCTGAGGCCACCATTTTTTACTCCTTATCAGGCTAACTGACCTTATGGTGACACCAAGTTATAAACGTCACGGCAAACATTTGCATGGGACCCGTTAGTTAAGTTACGCAACGGTATTAGATTTCATCTTTAGTTATGTCTTTACGATTATCAAGTGATCAACTACCTCCACTTTTCAACACTCCTCTCTCTCTCTCTCTCTCTCTCTCTCTCTCTCTCTCTCTCCCTCTCTCTCTTTGCTCCCTAGGCCATCCCTTCTCTTGCTTAAACCCACTCACACACTTTCTTTCTCTGTTCCAT
This sequence comes from Elysia marginata, assembly GCA_019649035.1. Taxonomy (NCBI): domain Eukaryota; kingdom Metazoa; phylum Mollusca; class Gastropoda; family Plakobranchidae; genus Elysia; species Elysia marginata. The sequence goes on along the minus strand of BMAT01013532.1, from coordinate 49,506 downwards.
CATCTTTAATTCTGTTTATTTGGCACGGCTATATTTAAGAAGCAGTCTCGTTATACCTATCTTTTCATTGAGAACGGGCGTTTTTTACAGTTTATTTTGGGCTACTTTTTCATATTTCGGACGCTTAAATGTAACGTGTATACATTCTTGTCGTCCCTACTCCAATTACCGTAAGGCTGCACACCTTTTCCCTTGTACAAACTATATCGATCCTCATCGGCAAATTTCATTTTCTAATGCACCATTTAACTCTGGACGAGATTACCTTTTCTGACCACCACCCCTCCACAGCCCCCTTTACATTTGAAAATAGCGGCAACTCCATATATTTTTTATCGTGAGAACAAGAAGGCTAAATTAAGTCGCTGCCGCTTGAAAGGAGATTAGTCCGCCTAGATCGACTACCTGCCTCAATGTCCCCTGTTTGTTTTTCCTTTAATTGCCTGCTTGTAGAAGCCGTTACGGACCATGGATCCCCAATCAAAAGACACCCCCCCATCCCCTTTTCTGTGAACCTCCTCCTTCCCACAATCTGATCGCTGTGGAGCGAGAAAAACCTGGCAGACGTTGGTGTCGGGTATATTGTGGGTCTTTATTTATAGCAGACTAGCCTGGGTTATGAAGAAGCCCAAATCATTAATTCGCCCCCCCCCCTTTTTCACCTACCCAAACGGTTGGGGTAGGAGAGGATTCCAAGGGTTCATGATAGAAAAGAGTCGGCATAGATCTCGAACTTATTTAATCAATATTTAAAGGTCACGTTTAGGGACAAGAGAAGGCAAAATTAATTCTGTATCCCTACATAGATTCAGGAGAGTGTGAACTGATAACTATTTGTACATTTTTGTTTTGAAAATCAATAGCTTTTTCTTTGGTAATAGAATACGCGGCGAGATAGAAGCAAGTTGTATTGGACCTCTAAACGTTTGCATTGCATTCAAAAGGTATTTTTTTTTCATAATACGTTACATGCATCTGTTTGTGAGTAATTGAAATAGAATAAAAAAACCAGGTCAATTGAGCAGATGGTAGGTCTAGATATCTCTATGCTTAAAACGATATTTTTGGAATAGCCAAAAGAATAATTTCCATAATAAAAAGTGATTTTTTAAAATGATCTTAGGCTATTCAAAAGTTTGTTTTCTTTGTTTTTTGTGTTCGTGAAAACTGCAAAGCATGTTTCTTCTTTGTATTTAACTGAAAGATTATTATTATCGACAGTTGGCGCTGGTACAGAATTACTTGCAGATTGGCCATCAGGGTACAACCATGCTTGGCTGGCCAGGGTACAAAACCCAGTCTAAATATGCCAAACCAGACAAGAAGAAAACTAACTACCCCCCTCACTCCATTTGACGATCGAATCTAGCCAAAGCATAAACTGACAGCTCTTTTGTACCATGGGAGTGTAGCGGCAGCATATAATACGAGTACACTTGATTTATTCCACATGACTGCACCATCACTTATATATCTTCTATCGCAGAATAGAATGAATAAATTTTTTCTGAACTAAAAGTACTTCTGCTTCAGATATGAATTGTTATTAAGTTTGTCGTGATTATTAGGGCTTTGAAATGTGTGTTTTGTAGCCTAAAAATTCCACTTCAAAAAGCTGATATTCGCGACAACTAAGACAGTAAAAACAGCACTCTTCCGTGCAACCTAGCATTGCAGAGTTGGAGATCTTTATTTGCTTAGGGCAAGCAAAGACTGTCAGATTGCGGGCTCGCGGGAGGCACCATAGTAAATCAACAAACTGTTTCTATTGATATGGATATGTTAAGGATCGGGAAGTGTTTATCAGAATGGTGATTGTTTCCTGCCTGTCTTGACATTAATCGTGCTTATTGGATTAAAGTGCCGTGATAAAATGTTAACAAGAAGTGTCAGACAGACAAACTGAAAACAAGCTGGGTTCGTTGAGCTAGGTAACTTTTTAAAACTGGTATTAACGTTACTTCCTTTGAGTGCATAGTATTTCTCACTTTCGTTTATCAAAATTAAAAACTTGGGATCTTTATTGTTTCATATTTCTGCCTTATGTGCATCTTTATTCTGAAAACACAAAAGATCTATGTTTAGAGACAATGTCCTTTAAATTTGATTGAAGTCCTTATTGACGTCATCGGGTATCGTAGAGAACGCTTCACTATCCAAATTTAAAAGAACTATAGTTAGTACAGTAGCAGTGGTTAACTCGTCTGCAGAATGGTCACGCAGAGAAATCTATGAAGGTAATAGTTACATGCATGTAGCAATAAAACTTCCGAAGCGTTAGAACTAATTGTTATTCGTACGTCTAATTTGAAATATGTGTTTTCTCTGTACAGAATACTTTTGGTGACAATGCCGACAGAAATAAGGATAGTTTTGCCTGACATGGGAATAGATGACAGCATATCAACAATTACCGATGCAGACAACTTTGATGGAAACTGTAATTATCAAACAAATGGAAATATAGCAAACAAAGTTATCCAAGGCAGCAACGACAGTTTTGTAAAATGTACAAATGCCCACCATGCAGCTAATGGTTTTCAAAGCCTCAATGATACAAACCAAAGAAACTCTAAGACAGTCGGGTATAATAATAAAAACAGTAGCTTTGAAAGTTTCCCAAATGTCTCAATTGGACCTAAAAACGTTAAAATTTACTCGCAACAAAATGGACACGACAATGCTGCTGAGCGCAACAACTCCAGCGAGAACCAGCAAAGTTCCTACTCCAGTTCCTCTCGGGTGGTTCTTCATCAGACCCAGCATCAGCTACTGGACATCGACTTTCAACCAGGCCAGGGACCATCACCGGTTGTCCTTGACAAAGACAGGAGTAGTTATCAAAGTTCGCACAAGACACCGTCTCCGGCAGTTCATGAAGCTTCGAATACATCTGAGGCAACAAAGGTAACACGAGAATTATTTTGTTATGTGCGTTGTTGTTGTGTGGCGTCTTGGTCTAGTAGTAACGCTCGATTTTCTGACCGAGAGGTCCGAGGTTCGAGCCCTGCTTTTGGTAAGTTGACATTTAGTCCTTTAGGCCAGTTACAGATATTTCTCAGCCCTACCTATGGGCTAAAGGAGTACCCGACTATAGGCAATGAAAGATTTTGCCAGTATCTTAAAGTAATGCACTTCAATCGCTACTCTTCTGTGAGTTCAGAAAAAATGTGGTTGGTAAGACCGGTCGGGGGACCCATGTACAGCGCTTAGAGCATTTTAGTGGATTCGGCGCTATGTAAAAGACGCTCCTTACTCTTTACACAAAACGACTCACACCTTCTGATTGATATAAAGTAAAAACCCTTTTCTCTTTTTCATGTTTCAGCCTTTTTACCTTTATGAAATTAATAAAACAGCTAAACAAAAAAGATAAGTCCATTCAATTAATTTGAGCTCTAATCATTGAGGATATCATTGATAAAATATTTGTAGCATCCTCCCTTTGGGATTAAAAGTGGGTACTTAAAACATAGTTCATTACATGCAATTTTAAAAAAGTTACAGTTAATACAATTAAACAAAAACTGTTGATAATGTTGAATTTATAGTTTATGACTATGTTACTATTTTTACACGTTCCAATGAATTTTGGTCTTTGTCTTTTTTTATCTATCCCATCATAACTGCGTGTTCATGCATGCTTAAAGAGGGTTTGCGTTTCGTGGCCTTTATCTTAATTTTATAATTAAAGATAAGCTGTGACTATTTCAAGAGAAAACAGCGGCAACACCGTACAAGAACTAACTACACACATCGTTATTTGTCAGTAATCCTTGAGCTTAACAATGCTTTCACGCTGAAAATTTTATTTTAATGCAATTTATTTGTCAAAAATTTTTTGGCGAAAAAATATCAAAGGAAACTTGTTCATGCAACATTAATAATTGTTAAGTTTTCATTGCTTGACAAGCTTTCCTCGATAATATGCTTGGCTTTACTTGTCTCTGGGATTGGTCTAGAACTCAATGTCCGCCGATAGGCCTATTTTTCATTCTAAATCTTTGAAATTTATAACATAAAAGGTCTAATACACTTCCAAGTGAAACAAATGCCTTGCAGTATCTATAAAGAATTGAAGTTGAAATATTTTGGTATTTTTACCACACGTGGTCTGCAACACTACGACGAAGATTTGCTGTTTGAAGAATAATGGTTTTTTTTTTTTTTACAATTTTTTACAAAGAAATTGTGTTAAATACTCCAGGAAGGACTCCTTTAGCGTATAAAAAGATGACTATAATGAAGTGCAAGTTTGTAGTAACTGCGTTGACTAGGAATGGGCATAAAGAGGTGTATGTCCTAGAAAGTGATATAGAATTTTCTGTCTTCAGGCATTTTACAAAAATGTAGGCCCCGTTTTTCACATCCATATTTGTCTAAGAATCGTTTATCAGATATTTGGAAATGGACTCACCCGTAAGACGTGTCTACTTTTAATAGCTATACAAAATAATTTGATTAACTTACTAATATATCTAAAAAACATAAAACAAATGCAAATAAAAAATAACACTTACCTGTTTTTGGGTGATTGCATTTGTTCATGCTTTAGAATCTGAGCCAGTTTACATTTCGGAGTAGTTAGTTACGTAGTGCGGTACCCTTTTTGCAGATTACTCTGGCTTCATGAAACGTAAAACAACAAAAACCTTTGCCGATTAAGTTGAGTGTTGTGTCGTTGAAAGAGTTGGTGATCTTTATTATAAGATTTAGAAGACAAGACCAAAAAATGTATAAACCTATTAAAATGTATATTTGTGACATTAGTATACATTCATAACTATTCTATATCAGCTGGTAAAAAAAGCACAACTAAAAAAAAGTTCCTTCATTAATAGTTTGTTAGATAGACAATCAACTATTTTGTCGGATCATATTTATTAACTTTTTAAACATCATTTAAAAGTCAAGGAAAGCTGTAAAGTGAATCTCCCCCCCCCCCCCCCCCGCAAATCTTCTTGTTATCATTATAAGTGAAATCTCCTTCATTGCAGATTACATTAAATTCAAGTAGAAAACAGACATCTTAAGTTATAAGTAGTCGAAGAATTTCTTTGCAAGTACCTGAATAATCTCTGGGTAGAGTGAAAATAATATATTCAATAACAAAATGTTATTTTAAAAAATTAGAATAGGCAGAAACAAAGCGCCGATACAAAGAAATGCACCATTGGGCACAAGCCCTAGCTCTGTAATAAACTTTATTCTTAAATGTTACAAACCAAATGACAAACCGAACAGCAATAAACCTGCGTATGACAAAGCAGATTTTGAAGCCATATTTTTATGTAAAGAACTTTGCGTAAAAGACTGACATAATCATTGTCATGCAAAATACGGAGGGAATGTGGTAGGAAAATAAAGAGAAAATACACAAAAAATTTTTTAAGGTGATATTTAATATTCATCAAATCATATTTGCCTCATCTTCAGTCATCAGTTTTGAGAGAACGCCTGCACCATTGATTTCTATTGCCCCTGCATGGACATTATTTTATGTTTTATACGCTGAATCTTTTTCCTTAAACTGTGAAAATTTTTCATATGTTTTGACGATATTGCCCCTGAAACCAATGACTGATACAGGAATTCAGGAGAAAATCAATCAAATTGATGAGTCGGGAGTTCGTCAATGGTTTTGACCCCGACCCCCACAAACTTTGGAGATCTAAGAACTAGTTTCAGAGGGAAATCCATACATAAATTATTTTATTTTTGCAGTGGTGTGTCGACCTGAGTTTGGAATGAGTTATTACTAAGGGCACTGATCGTGATTTCGGAGAGGCTATTCCATGTCTCACCTTTCGTAAGACCAAAGTAGTTTTTTTCTTACAATTATCTAGGTGACAGTTTTGTGTTGCAATGGCCTCTTGTTCTAGGGCCTTTCTTAAATTTAAATTAGTCTTCAACATTAACGTTAAAGAAACCGTTTGTTAGTTTGTATGCTTCTATTTAATCTCCGCGAAGTCTTCATATCAAGCTTGGGAGGTCCAAGCCTTGTAGACTTTGCTCGTCCCTAAGTTCGATGTTTCTGGGACTAGTTTTGTTACGTGCCGTTGAATGTTTTCTATTAATATTGCGTCTGTTTTATATATTGGGGACAATACACAATTCCTGTACTACAAATTTGAGTGCACTAGGCTTTTGAAAAGAGTCATTAGTAGGCTTTAAGTTTGTCAACATAGTCAAAAGACTTTTTGATTAGCTCCACAATCCTGTCAGTTTTATTCACTTTTTTCGCAGTGCTTACTAAATTTCAAACTATAGTCTACGCATTCACTTTAATCTTTTTAGCAGTAGGTGTTTTCTAGCTCTACCTCAATGGTTTTTTTTTTCTTGAATTGTAAAAGTTTTCTGATGTTTATTATTGCCAAAATGTAAACTTTGCATTTGCTTGCGTTGCGTTAAAGCATAATTGCCATGTTTTGGACCACTCTTAGAATGATTTCAGATATTTTTTGTAATATAATTCTTCAGAAATGTATCAAATAGATTGCCAATAACCAGCATCTTTGTCCATTCCCCTAATCACTCAAAAGGCTATGCTATGCTCGAGTGACCGTTCAAAACCCATGATGATTGTGGGATGAATGTGGCTCCGCTTGTTTTAAATTGCTTTCTCATAGACAGGAAATTATCTACTTACACATGACTCAGGCCAGGCTTACTGGTCTATAGATAGATGGATCTCATTTCTTGCCTCTTTTGTAAATGAGGCTTATTTTTGAATTGTTCAATTATTTAGCTATACCTAGCTCACTGAATGGCTTGTTACAAAGAATCGTTGGTGGTTTAATTAGCTCATTACATGCATGCTTCTGTAAGTAACCTTGGCTACATTTTATGAGATCCTTGGGCCTTTGATGAATTTAACGTTTTAACTTTAGCTATCACCTGCTGTCATATTACAATGATCGTACTTTCCAGCGTTTGCTCGGTATCACTTCTTTCAAAGTTTGGAAAATCGGATATATCCTCATACTTAAAACACTTGTAAGTCGTTTGAGATTTCAGAGATTTCTTTAGGTCATTACTTGCACTTGATAAATCATTTTTTAAGGTCAGCAAAACCTCTTTTAATCTTCAATTCCAAGTTTACGTATTAAAAATTTAAAAAGCTTTGGAGCTATACTTTGACTTGTAAGCGATCTGTTTCTCAAACCCCCTTTTTTTTTCGGGGGCTTTTCTTACTTCCAGCTCTGCTTGGTTATCAAAACTGGCATTATGTATTATACTCTTTGCCTTGTTGAGACAAAAGTTACTTCCTATGAGAATCATGCTTTTTCCTCATCGCTGCGAGTGTTGTAGGGTTCATCCATAGAGATTTGAACTTGCAGTTAGGATTAGCAGTCATGCGTTTTAGAACATGTTTCTCCACAAAATTGTGTATTTTCTCTTTATTTTCCTACCACATTCCCTCCGTATTTTGCATGACAATGATTATGTCAGTCTTTTACGCAAAGTTCTTTACATAAAAATATGGCTTCAAAATCTGCTTTGTCATACGCAGGTTTATTGCTGTTCGGTTTGTCATTTGGTTTGTAACATTTAAGAATAAAGTTTATTACAGAGCTAGGGCTTTTGCCAATGGTGCATTTCTTTGTATCGGTGCTTTGTTTCTGCCTATTCTAATTTTTTAAAATTACATTTTGTTATTGAATATATTATTTTCACTCTACCCAGAGATTATTCAGGTACTTGCATAATCTCTGCTCAATCTAAGCGGATGCAGGGGAGTCATAGCCAAGTTGATTTCAACATTCGGTAGTTCCTTTCAATCATGATCAGTCAACTTGCCTCTCGGTTTTTTAGAAAAACCATTTTAACAATACATCACATTCTCTTTTCTACTTGGTATGCTCTTATATTGGCCTACTTGGGCATAGGCAATATATCATAGCATTTTGGCTCATTATTTTACGTTTCTATGCAAGATTAAAATGTATCCCTCTTATTACTGCAATGGCACAAATATCCTAACATTCTGCGGTATAAGGCATTTTCTCTCGTGCTGTCATGTTTTTAAGTTTTATTTTGTTTTCCTGGTAGCATTTTCTCCATTTCCAATAATACTATTGAGACTGGCCCTTGTTGTAGATATTCTCTTCATTATTGTGCTTGTCTATCAAACTTCCCTACTTCTTATCTTCAAAGACGTGATGTTGCCTGAATTCTTTCGATATAAACTCGCTGACAATTTCCTCACAAGCCGATAGGCCAAACGTCAAAACAAGATAATAACAACCTGGGCAGTCATCTCTTTTCAGGAAATTTCTTCCCACTTGATTTATTACATTGGAGAACCTGCTTGCTCGACATAGGGAAGTCGGTGTTTTCTTTTTAAAATACACAAATAAAATCCCTAGAAATGGAGCCTTTAGGTCGACAAGGTGTGAAATCTCTGTTAAACCCAGTAGGGAGTATTGATTTTGGTCTCCGCCTAAATGTGTCGCCAATTTCGCTGATAGATTTTTTTGGAAAAAAAGAGTAGAACCGAAAAAAAATTGGATAAATGTACTAAATATTGAACACAATTTAATGAAAACTAAAGAGAAAATTTGCAACTGATATGTAATAAAAATGTGTAGAAAGTGTTGTTTTAATCAATGAACTGTAGCTTCAATTAAGTAAAACAATTTGAAAAGACAAGGTGTGAAAAATGTTCGAAAAAAAAAGCCAGATTTATTTGACACAGACAATTTAAAACTTGTATTAACACCTCCATAATTATTTTTTTTCGACCCTTGCACGTATAAACTGTTCTAAGGGGGTGATATTTTGTGTTCTGGGAGGCAGTTTGGACAGCGAATCTTCATCTTCACATGCTTTGGAGAAGTGAAAGTCATATGCACAAGAAAAAAAAACCGTTCTTTAGGGCACATTTAAAACTTCGATTTAATTTATTTTGAATTGTGGGTTAAATGCCAAAAAGGGAAAAGAAACCTTTCTCACGTTATGAGAATTTCGGATAATCAGACTTCGGTTTTACAAGTTTTGATTGTATGAGAGCAGTAACTTAGGAAATGGCGAAACTGCCGTACTTTGATCTTACACTACTTGAGGCGAGGTAGAAACTACGCGTTTCCTTTATCCGAAGTTTAAGTAAAAATGAAGTAGCCACAACTGAGGCAGGTCTCGATCCTCACCACGCTTGAGCAGCAGACCTGAAGAAAGAAGTTCCTCGCACGTAAGTCATATGGTAGTGAAGAGCATGTGGAACAAGCCAAGTTGTGAGAATGATCCTGAGGCGACCTCGATTCTTTAGCTTGATATACTGTTAAGGCGAATCTATCCCAGGTCTCAATTCTGTTGTTTCTACTGGCACTTCATTGCTCCATGCCTAGACAAGATCCCATTAATTATAAAGATAAATGTCACAGGAGAAATTATCGTTCGGTTGATTGCTCCAGTAAACTGTGAGGTGGTGTGGCAACTTCTCTCAGATTTCGGAATCGACCTGTACTTAAGATAAAAGACACAGTAAAAAGATAAACGGAGAGATACATGAAAAGACGGATGGCTAGATTAGATAGTTAGCTAGATAGATGGATAGAAAGATACATAGGTGAATAGATATAGATAGAAAGATACATAGGTGGAGAGCTAGATAGCTAAATAGATAGTTCAGTGTAGTTGTAAAGACAGATAGACATATAGATAAATAGATAAGCGGATAGATAAATAGATGAATAAGTTGTGATAAAGTAACACATAGACTAAACTTGAAAAACAAAATTTGTCTTCAAACTTATTTTATATTTCCTATTATACTTCCCTTTGTTATCATATTTGTTACACTTAAATAACAGAGGGAAAACCGCACATTGTGAAACTAAGCAGACCTAAAACTACAGCTGATTTTAAATTAGATTGAGAACGTTGTTATATTGTTCTCTTGTAATGTCTAAAACTTCGATCTGATCGATTCACTTTGAAAAGGTATGCGCACCACATCTGACTCCTAATGTTGTATTGACTAGATTTGATCAACTTGAACTGCTAACACCGGCTTGTTTTCACAGGCAACACAAGCTAGAGGGGATGCCAAAATGAACAAGAGTGTGCGTCCGTCGCTGACAGAAACCTATGGTGAGTGGTGGACTTTGCTGTTGTTTTGTATATAGCTTGGCTACATGATGAAAGTCTTTTGGAGGTCTGCCTTTCTAAAGTAATAGGTATAGGCCCTACCATTTCATGTCTCTGTATCTCTGTCTATTTTTTGTATCCCACTCTCTCAATCTTTATACATTTATGTCTAAGACGAGATTAGATACATTCATTTCATGTATTATTGGAAATTTGGCATGGGCATTGGAACTTATCTAATCTATGTGTCTTTTTACAATAATTGCTTATTTCAAGTATTGAACAATCAGCTAAGAAGGAAGACATGAACAAATTAAACAATCTATTTATACATATAATTGGATATTTATTTAATTTTCTATAAATCTATCAACAATTATGTCAATGTAATATTCTATCACAGATAGTTTTATTCCTTTGAGGAACACTTGTTGTTTTAATTTGATCTATTGCGGTACCAACAATCGACATTTTGTAGCAAAATTGTTCACTGCACAATCTGTATTTAGACTTGTTCCTATTCATTGGTTTTGTATTCGAGTAGATATGAGGGTTATAATGACGTCTCCCGCCCCCCCCCCCCTGCCCGCCAGGCTTGTCCAAAATCAGTATTTTAAGGTAACTTTTTAGGTCACGGGTTCAAACTTTGATGTTTCTAAGACGGAAAACTGCATGTCCGAATACTAAGACGCATCAAATGGGCAAACCTTATGAAACAAGATTTACAGGTAGATCCAATAAAGTCAACCTTTGATAAGGACCACATTTTCGCAGTCATTGTAACCAATATATTGATAGATAACATTATATATAGCGCATTGTTCTTTCGTACGTAGCTCAAAACGCTTTAAATTAAGATTTGCAATAAAAAAAATCCACCACTTACAACAGCAGACGTCATCAAGTTTAAAAGTTTGACTAACAATGCAGTTATATATAAAATATCCACAATATTCAGGCATTTCTTTTGAAGATATTCGTGTAATGGTCAACGAAACAAAATAGCGCCCAAAAGTGTTAGATTAGTTTAAAACAAAGAGAATTGGGGAGAGATTACAGCAAAAACTATTGTTCCTGTTGGCAAACTCCCTCTTTGAAGTCAATCGCTTGCAGGCAAGAACAATAATTTTATGCTCTGTTCTCATTCCCAATAGCTTTAGCCTACCAAGGATTTTGTTTGACGTGCTTATTTGTGTTTTAAAACAAGCTAATTCGATTGCAACTGAATGAGTCTTTGAAAGTCAGGTTTCTTTCCTTTATTGTGTTTTTCAAAATTGTAATTTTACCCTTACTTTTGAATGCGAAAATTCAAACTATCTTTGAAAATATTCTAGAAAGTGCAGCACACACAGCCATTCCTAAATGTTCTAAAAGGCAGAGATGTTGTCAAGACGTTGTGGTGTTCTTTTATATTTGGAAGAAACAAACTAATGAAGCAGGAAAACGGACTTTTATGTAATGCAAATAATTGGAAATACCACAGTTGGGTGAAGAAATAGTAACCACTCACTCCAAACGATGTTGTCATCAGTTCTTTCCTGATTTGACCAAAAGTTGTGGATTTGAGATATATGCCTGAATAAGAACTATATCGGCATCTTCTAATTTCAAATAAAAGAAAAATCAACTGTCTCGTTCAGAGGGAAAACATCTCCTGATAGGGAGGTTTTGCAGCACTCTGTTGTTTCCGTGCACGCTCTTTTCCTCATTTCGGAGATATTTTGCAACCATTTGGTTTTCTCTGATAATTTTCCACGATGACGAACTTATTAAATATTCCTTTAAAAAAGCTTTTAAAAGCGTTACTACTACTGCCGCTGCTCCTCCTCCTCCTACTACTACTACAACTACTATTGCTACAACAACTACTACTACTGCTATTACTAGCACTACTACTACTACTACTACTACTACTACTACTACTACTACTACTACTGCTGCTGCTGCTACTACTACTACTACTACTACTACTACTACTACTACTACTTCTACTACTACTTCTTTTACTACTGCTACCACTGCTGCTATTGCTACTCCTCCTCCTACTACTACCACCTTATCTACTCCTGTTACTTTTATTGAGGCTACTACTTTTACAACACCACTACAACCACCCTACCACCATCAACAACAACTACTACCACTAACATCACCACCGCTTCTCTTACTACTACTACTACTACTA
>BMAT01013531.1:48622-59153 GCA_019649035.1 Elysia marginata | reverse complement strand
TAGGCCCCCTACGCCTGAGTGAAGACAAGAAATGTGTGTAAAGATTTTTACCAATAAAGTGGCAAAGTATTTCACTTCCCATAGCTGGGTACTCTTTTAACGCCTAAGTAAGAAGAAAAAATGCGTGTAAAGAGTCTTATCAAGAAACAAGTAAGATGTATCCTTGCCCATAGCTCGATACTCATTCAACGCCTGAGTGAGGAGAAGAAATATGTGTTAAGTGACTAACCAAGAAATTAACGCCGACCTGCCAAGTTTTGGCTCAAATCTCAAAACTCTCGGTCTGAAAACCTATTGTCTACCACAAGACCACGAATTCAAACAATTAAGAAAATTATCTTTGAGGATTGGCTTGTCTTATTGTAAAAAGTGAAAAGTATAACTGTGAGTTCATAACTGTAAGACCTTTTATTTAATACTGTATGAAAATTAATGGCGTGGTGTACAATTTACACAGTTTAAGAACAAATCAATGAAATGAAAATTAAACGTTTAATAGATAGTTAAATATAACACTGCAAATATGAAAGTCTGACTTGGTTACAAGTACAAAACCAGGATTTTCAATAATTATGAGGGTTTTTTTCACTTTTCCGGCTGTATTATGTGTGCATAGCAGGCAAAGTGAACATCAATATCAAACATTGTACTTGGTTGCTATGACTACGTGCAAAAAAGTACCTCAATTTTGAATAGTGGCAATGAAAAGAGTATCGTCAAGCCTCAGGTAAAGCAAGAGGCAAAGCCTTATACTGTTGGTTTGTGAGACACAATGCCTTTCAAATATGAAAGCTGGGACGAGGAAAAACAGCAAAGATAAGAGAGAGAGAGAGCGGGAGAAAGGGGGGTTGTCTTATGAACAAATGAATTCCATAATAAAAAGAAATTCAAAATATGCAAAGCTATTGATATAACAATGAGACGGCGAGAGGCAGACAGGGAGACATGCAGTTAGATTGAGAGACAGGAAGACACGCAGTTAGCTATCAATATCAAAAAAGTCAATTTGTACTTACAAGGAATGATATTCTTGAATCTGTTCTTCTTTACGTTTTGTGGAGAAAGTCCTACTGTTTGGGGAGAACTGCTTGCCATTGGAACAGACTGTGTCCGCCGCAAAGAAAAATAAGAGAAAGAAATTAGTTACACGTGCACCTCAACACATTTCTCTCAAAGATTTCCAATCAACATTTTTTTTCTTAAATATTTTATAGCATCCGGAATGTTTTTAACGGAGCAAAGGTTTTTAAGACATCCTTTGCACCTTTTAAATGTATTTTTATTTCAGAATATCAAGACATTTTAATTATAACTGATGTGGTGGATTTCAAAGTTAAAAGTGTTTTTCCTAGACTCACATAATTTTTGGGTGGAGGAGAGATAAAGAACAAAACTGACTTATGGTATGACGTTGATGGTTGTGACGAAGCGGATCACAAGAAACAACAATATTACAAAAAATAGAATGTATAGTGATATGCATTATTGCAATTGGAATCGATTAAAATATAAAAACACTGTTTCAAACGAGGGGTGATAAAAAAATATCCTCACTCTGAACATAAAGAAACGATAATAATTTTATGACCAGCATGAAACCTATACCATGTGGTAATAAGTTGTATTAGCCATAAAAGTCTGTAAATTATTGAGAATTTCCGTTGAGTAGCTGCTGAATAATGCAGCGTGAAAGCGTAACACTAATCATTGCCCTCGACTATTCAAAAACCCTTCTTGGCCGGCACAAACGAGACAATGATTCTGACCCATTTCTACCCGGAAATAGTCACGTGACTATTGGGGTCAACAAAACGCCTTATGGCGGATGGTATTTGGGGTGCTGTTTGGGTTGTTGTTTGGGGCCACTTTTAACAGCCTTAGTTAGACTAGCTCTAGATGATTCAAATAATGCACCAACAACGTTTCCATCCTTGGGCTCGATACTAGGTCAGCTTCCCAGAGCATTTCATGAAATCCCCACTTCCCTCGATACTTTTTAGGCCGGAATTCTTTCTCTACTCTCGCCCTGGGAGTGGGACTGGGTGTATCACTGTTGACTGGCTTTCGTACATCATTCGGTTGATCTAGATCTAGATCCAGGTCTAGAACAGAATGACTGAAACGTTGTTACTCAAATATGTCATCCCAAAATAATTACTTTCAGTGTGCTTTGTAGCCGTGAAAGATATATATAACTAAATTATGTATTTCTTTTACATGCCAAAAGACTAGATCTAGATATATATGTATACTAGTCAGTATATAAAATCTTCAGCCGAGCCCCAGGAGGCAAGGAAATTCAAATGATATTATTTACATAGTATCTAACCCAAGCAGCACCCCAAATGAAATCCGCCATTACTATTTCCACCAAACAATGAAATGCTGCTACTTTTCTAGACCTATTGGCACTCGCGTAACATAAAACCAATCATGGGAAGGCGGGAATGCGGAAGAGGTTAATGAATGGTAACCCCCACTGACCCCAAAACCCACGTGACATTTTGAAGAAATAGGTCAGAATCATTGAGATACATTCGGGTGGCATGAAAAGATTTTCCTTCAGCGCCAATAACTGCGTCAAAGTTTCTATCTATTTCCTGGATAATGTGTTAGACCTTTCTTTCCTTTAATTTTTGCTAAAATCAATATTACTTACCAAAGAAAAACTATTCGAAATTTGAAAAAGAAACCAAGTAGGAGACTTGTTAACGTAGCTAGCAAGATGATTATAGTTAGGATTGAGACGTGGTTCAATCGGCAGGCCACATGACGACTATCCGAGAGATCCAAGATTTGGTCCCTAATCCCAGCAAATTTTTATAATGCTCCTCTGTACCTAGAGCTTGATGGATAACTAGCTCTACTAAAGCTGAGCGATGGTTAAAAATGCGGAGAAAGAAATTTCAAACTACCTTATCATGTCTTGTGCCAAGAACCAAAAAGACGCTAACCTTTTCTTCCCCATGCTTGAAAAAAAAGAGAATATTTTTTCCTTTATCGCCGGAGGCGTATAGGTTGATACAGTAATTTAGAAATGTGGTTTTCTTAACGTTGGATACTTTAAGAAATATACTGGCATAAACAGTTTACGTAAGTATCACGCTTTGGGACTTGAAGTTCATGGTGAAATGTTTTTCGTTTCCTCAGATAAAGATATCATAACCTGTTATATTCTAGACTTGGCTTTACCGTGAACTCGTCCTTGAAGTGAGAGTCATTGGAATGCTGGAGGATGTACGATTTGAGCGTTCCTATTGGGACTGCGGTGTTTCCCAGCAAAACGTTAATGTAACTTCCTCGACCTTGGCTTTCGTCATCATTCTCATCCTCAGAGCTGATTTTGTCTTGGTCTAAGACAGCTAAGGTAGAGGAAAAAGTGAAATTTGGTGTTACAAACGAGAGCTGAAAAAACTTTGAGCAGTTCCAAAAAGCGCGCTTAAGGTACAGATAGCGGGAGAGTAATCGCAGTTGGGCTACATCCTTATCCATGACAAATTAAGAAGTGTGTAACTGACAGTAAAGATTATGGTGATGGTTGCGGTAAAAGTGGCAGTAAATGTGATGGTAAAGATAATGATGGTCGTAACGGTGTTGGTGGTTATAACGTCACTGTGCTGATGATGTAAGTGGATATTGTGTTGGTGGTCGTAGTTATGGTGTAGATTATAATGCCATATTATTAACAGTTGTCTTAGTTATGGTGGTGGTAGTGATGCTCGCAGTGGGAATAAATGTTACAATGATATTTATGATGATAAAAATTTGCAATTGCGGTGGTGATAACGGTGTCTGTGGTACGCGCAGTGACGATGTTCTTTCTCTGAAAAAGAAACACTTTCTTTTAAAAAAAAAGACCCGATGGCAATACATTTACCATGTGATGCACAGTATACCCAGAATATGAACTTTGGTCATCAAAATCAATCACACAACTTGACATCAACAATGTATCTTTTTTGAGTTCGCAAGCAATAACTTTATTGTTAACACAAAAAGCAAAAACGAAGCCTCTAAGCCAACAATTTAAAAGTCAAAGCGCATTGTCAGTTCACACCCAGCTCATTGTCGTAGCTATTATGGCCGAGGGACTTACACCGGCTCTGTGGCCTAGCGGTTAGATACTCGCTCAGAGATCGGGAGGTGTGGTTTCGATCCCCGGCCGAGTCAAACCAAGGACTTTAAAATTGGTATTAGCAGCTGATCCGCCTAGTGTCTGGCATTATGGAGTTAGTGCTAAGTCTGGTCGGCCTGGTGTCAGGATAATGTGAAAGGGTGTGGTGTATGCAAGTGCTCCTTACATTACAGTGTGGCAGCACGCTTTAAATTTTCCCAAGCGCCATCTCTGATATAACCTTGTAGTTGAAAAGAGACGTTAAAATTCAAACAACTTAAGCTAACCAGGGACTTACCATTCTTTGTCTTGGCCGTGGACGCTCGGGCAGCCTTGGAGCGTCTCTTTTTGTTGCTGCTTTTCCGATTGTGCTTTTTGACAGACTCTGATGCGACATTCGCATAAGCTGATCCCTTCATGTCTTCTTTTTGACAGGTACCATTTTCCGCCGCTTGGTTTCCGCCTTCAGTGTTCCTTCGGCGTCTAAAATAATTGGTAATTTCATGGGCTAGAGTCTCGGTGATTGGAGCCAATAAGATGCAGACCTAGGACTAGGTAAACCTGAGGTTTTTTATGCACGGCAAAGTAGAGGTGGCGGCTATAATAAAAATCTTCGTTAAAACTCTTTTCACTGAGAAATTAACACAGGCCTTTGTAGATGCCTGGTAATTTATTAATAGTTAGGATAACATTTGATAGAATACTTTTTTTCATTACACACTAAATATTTTGTCGGTCTAGTTCTTTTAGATGGAATCTACATTTCTGGGTTTTTTTTTCATACTTTTCTTTTATTTTATTCCTCTTCTTTTTACTTCATCATTGTTGACGACAATACATTAGTATCCTTTGATATAACTTTTATTGCATTCTTAACTCTTGTGCAAAAAAAAATACATTAAAAGATATATAATTTGTATTTTGACCCCATGAAAAACAGAATGAAAGACCAGTTGAGATCTCAGAGTGCCTGTACAAACAAATCGACTGTGAAGGGTAATGAAAAGCAAAAGGATAAATGCAAAATAGAAGGTTTAACTGGGAAACCCTCATAGTTTTTTTCCGGAATTCTTCACATGGGTTATGTCAACCTAAATCCATTCCAAGTCACACACTTATGTTAGTTCATTGTTGAGTAATTCGATTGCTTAGAATCTTAAAATGTAATTTTTATATTATGCAAATAATAAGCTCATATATATCACAAGGCTCCTTTAAGCTTAAACCTTTTATATAATATAATTTCTTTCAAAGGGAAACGACATAATTTTGTGTGGTTAAAAACTGCTTCACAAAGCAGAAATTGTCTATGTGGAAAATTAGCTTAATCAATTTTATAAAAGGCATTTATTATACTTCAAAATAAAAAAACAGACTCACCTCCAAAGAAGAACAGCAGCAACAACAACAATAATGACCACAACAGCGACAACGACTCCGACTATTACCCCGATATTGGAGTCACTACCTCCACCAGATTGTTGCTGTACTGTGGGGATAGATTCAAGTAAGATTGTTTCAACTGTTTTTGTTGTTGTTGCTGATGATGCTCTCTCTCTCGCTCGCTCTCTCTTTCTCTCTCTCTCTCACTCTCTCTTTCTCTATATTTCTCTCTTTCTCTATATCTCTCCCTCATCTCTCTCTATCTATCTATTTCTCTCCATCTCTCACTGTCTTTTTCTCTCCTCTATCTCTATCCCTCTCTCTCTCTCCTCTTTCTCTCTCTCCCTCCTCTCTCTCTGTCTCTCTCTTCCTCTCTCTCTCCCTCTCTCCCTCTCCCTTTAACTCTCTCTATCTATCTATCTCTCTCCTTCTATTTCTGTCTCTGTCTTCTTCTCTCTCCCTCTCTCTCTCTCTATCTATCTAGCTCCTTCTCTCTCTCTTTCTTAGTTTCTCTATCCCTCTACCTGTCTATCTATCTATCTTATTATCTATCTCTCTAAGTGCCTATCGTTTTAGATATCAAGTACTGAAAATTTACTTGCATTTTTGGCCTACTACACTATTTCATACGTGTCCTGTCGGAACGCTCTCTTCAGGAGAAGTATGAAACATAGAGTTGTAAGTAAGTAATGTGAATAAATTTTCAGTACTAGATAATGGCCACGTTTTATTACAAAAAACTTATATAATTTTTTACGTATCTAATTTTCTATTTCTTTATGTTTTCATCTACCCATCTTATTATTTCCCTGGTATACTACGTGGTCTAAAAAGTGTTTAACTTTCTAAAAGGAGCTTATAAAAATATCAATAAAGACTAGGAAGGCCTACCTTACGACAGGTCTTTCTGTTTTAAGTTTTTGTTTCTCTCTTCGGGTGAGATTTGTTATGAATGCTGTCTGCTTCCCTGCGCTATCGGGAAACTTTCCAGTAGGTGTTTTCTTTGATGCTTGCGCCACCTCAGAGTTACTTTTCTTTTGTTCAGATTGAAGTTTTTGGTCCGTATGAGAAATTTTTCAGTCAAGCAAAGCTTGCATTTTTTTAAAACTTTTTTTTGGTTATTCTTGAAACTAGCGTGTCATTAGATGGGCCTCCTTAGTCGTCATTTTATCTATTTATCTATGTATCTATCTTATTATCTATCTATCTAACTAACTATCAATATATTAATCTATCTAAATACATTTCATTTTTTACGCTGTGTGTATTTGTAGAAATCTGCATGCATATTTATCTATGCGACCCCCCCCCCCATTTTCTTTCCCTCTCCCATTTCCTTCAATCTCCTTTTTGTTTTACAAAACTTTTTTTCAGGTATTCCCATCTTTCCGATTGTGAGTAACTCTTTACTTTTCTCATCCTCATATTATCAGTTTTTTATGCTTATTTCTCTACTCCGCTTTCATTCGCGCTTAAGTCGCCTTTTTTCCTCTTTCTTATTTCTTGTTTTTTTTCTTTTCATATTCCTTGAGAAGATGAAAACAATCATAATATTGACGATGATAGTGTATTTTCCTAATTAATTTAGTGCTTATGCTGTTTGAGTGGACACGATCTCTGTTTTAATTTTTTTTATAACGAGCATTCACAACGCTGAGTACGAACTACATTGCTGCAGGTATTATAATGACTTATTTTATAATTGATGTGAATTATTTTTGTAAAACTGTAAGTTGACCTCGTCGTTCATTTTCAATTCGATCATACTTTCCGTTTAAATGAAAAACTATTTCGTTATACAAGCTCAGTCATTGTTATTTATACTACAGTTTCATACGATTTTTCTCTGTACTTTTTGGGTTTTTCCTAAAAATCTTTTGTCGCCAAACGACTTCGTGTTTTTTGAAGTGTCTTTTTTCAACAAAAAAAACTACTGATGCTTTTAGAAGAATGTGTTACAGTTGGTAGTATATACCATACCAAAACATTAGTGACGTATTTGACAAATGTTCCAAAGTTCTTGACGGGAGAGAGTGAGATAAATTAAGTTATCAATTTACTTAGCAATTGTTCCAAAAGAGTTAATGTTTTCTTTATGATTTTGCTGACTTTTGTAAGGTAGATAATAAGGTGGAATCTGGGCTATAGATGGAAGATGCCGAGATAGTGCTAGAGGGACTTCCGCCACCTTGTCAAATAACCGCGCCGAGCGACAGTTGTTAAAGTATTGTTATTTAAGTGTGGTAACTCGTGGTAGTATTGAGTTGCTTGATTTATATATCCGTTTTCAAGTAATACATTTAGAGCTAACTTTTAAAATTGCCTTTTGCTGGTAATTCAAACAGAGTTTTAAATGTTTCTATTTTGCATTTAGCCAAGCAGCATAATGATTCAATGGAGAGCTTAAACCTCAAGTTTTAGTTAAAGAGGGTTACCATTACATATTAATTATAAAGAATGCCTACGCGTCCTAAAAGCAAACAATACTGAATGGCTTGTCAAAGATTATGAAAGTATCTACGTTTCCTAATAGTAATAGCAAAACTTTACTGAATTGTTGGACAAGATATTCGAGAGTTATGAAGAATGTGTACGCGTCCTAATAGCAAAACTTTACTGATAATTATGCTTGGCAGAATGTACCAGAGTTATGCAGAAAATACCAGTACTACATTTAAATATTACTGACGTGTTTGGCAGAATGTTCCAGTCTTGCTCTCTGGACAAGATGCACAATGTCCCGTCTCGTGATCACACAGCTGATCTACACAATCTGGACTGCAGGGCTCCTGACAGCCTGCCCCGTAAGTAGTCGCGTTGCATTCTGGGACGATTTATAAATAGAGGTTTTACTCCACACTTTAGCCTTAACTTTTCACATATTTTAGCCTCTTGAAATTTCTTATTCAACATTTGCTGAAGAGCAATTTACCAAAGACTGAATACTTATTAGAAAATCTTATATCAATATGTTCAAAAGAATCAAAGCAAACAAAAAATGTACCAATACACGAGACCACTATGAAGACGGTAGTAGAAAAGAGAAAGGCCTAACACAAAAACTACTCATTTACTTACTTTGATTGCATGAATTGCCCCAGTAGCCAGGCGAGCAGCTACACTCCCCAGTAACGTGATTACAGTTGCCCTCGTGACATGCAGTGTTGCAGCTGTTATTACAGTCCTGGCCCCATCTCTTTGCATCGCATTCTGTTACAAATAGAAGGGAACAAAATATTAGCAAACATTATAAGAATTTTACATTCTTTGTTTCAACCAACACTAACGAACAGCAATCTCGTACAGTTTGAGAAAAGACATAAGCAGAAAGCATAACTCGATTAATGTAGCCCTATACTAATTAGCATGGCCAAGGGTTAAGTGTTAATTAATATGAGAAAATGATGGTCAGTGAAAATGACTGCAGGGAGGAAAAAGGTGTGCAAAGTTATGTTCAATTAGCTGGAAAAGAATTTAGTGAGAAGAACACAAAAACACACATTAAAACAACAGCTATCATTAAGCTTTTTAGATCGATATACTTCTATATAGGATTGAACACGATTCAGATTCTAAAGCTCAATGAGGTGGTCTTACCAGTGAATTCTGAGAACTTAAAGGCTAGTTCATAAGTGATGCCGGGGACAGGAAAACCCATCATTCTGCTTGCCTATCGGTTGCTGTTTTTCGGCATGTTTCACGCCGTAAATGATCACATTTTCCCATAGGACAAAGGTCAATAATGCGGTCCCATCAGTCACGTCTAAGAGGATGACATCTTTCTATATTTTAAGTGACACCGACGATAGAAAACCTGTCCACGTACCTCCGGGGTTGTTTTGAGACTATTTCTTCAACGTGAATGACTATGCATATAGTTACCCATGAGGCAAGCATATATGCAAGTTTATGCCTCCTATCACCATCCACTCGCTGCCTTGTCACGCACCTATAACCTCAAGACTTCACCGATGTTTGTTGAGAAAACGGCGATATGAAGAAAGATAAACTGCATTAAAAGAGATTTGAACACCGTTTGTTATAAAGCTGTTCCAACTTACCTCTATGTTAAGAGAAAGGAGTTTTTAGCGATGCGCTGTCTGACTTACTCTGTATGCATAATGATCCCTGGTAGCCTGGAGCACAGATGCCCGAGTTACAAGTACCATTGATGTGGTTACAAGAGGTATCATTGCCAGCACAATAGCTACTGCATTTCGCTTCACACTTTTCACCATAAGTTCCACGTGTGCATTCTGAAGATAGATACTCAGATTTTTAAGCAAGTTAAAAAAATAAATATTTGAAAATTATTTTTTTGCGGAAACCAGAAAAGTGTCATTTTCTTTTTGTTTATTTTTTTTTACACCTACCAATGCAATTAAGCCAGTTTCTTTGCTCTTTCAATATACTAATGTAACTCTACAGTGTTCAAGAGTTCATCGTATGTAACGAATTTTTTTTTTTACTTTGCTTACTATACCTTGGTTTGCTTTGGGTCAATTCAAGAACTGATCTAAAGACAAACCTTAGCTGTAGCCCTTTAATATGTCTAAGACTAAAACAGATCATTGAAAGTACATGATCATGCAACAGTATTTTGCTTATTCTTGCTGCTTCTGCAATAAAGGTACTTTATTACACCCGTCTTGAGTTCATGACACATAACTTTATTACTCGTGGGCTTGACTTGGCTTTATTCGATTTTAATTTTTTTCCACTCTTCTGTCTAAAACTTTAAAAAAATGATTAAATTTGGAACGCTGACTTTATACTACCAAACTTCGTGTCGTGCTATTTAAAGTTATAAAGGTTTTTGAGACTATATTTCTCGCTCTTTAAACATAGTCATACATCGTATATGCTGCTGATACTAACCCACAACTGCTACTACTACTACTACTAGTATTATTACTACTACTACTGCCACTACTACCATTATTACTACTACCACTACTACTACTTTTACTACTACTACTACTACTACTACTGCTGCTACAAACACTACTACTACTACCACTACTACTACTACTA
>BMAT01013531.1:34806-47288 GCA_019649035.1 Elysia marginata | reverse complement strand
TTTTTATTATTATTGATATTATCATTTTATTACAGATTAATTTTAAGAGCTTCTAATTGTTGTAGGTAACGTGTGCCATGCATCAGTCAACCCTGGAGATATATCAATGAAATGTAATCTTTCTATGGTTATTTTTCTCTCTTTCCCTTTGTTACGGTGAGATACTCACTCTTATCACATCTTGTTCCTGTATATCCTGGATCACAACCTTCGCTACATTCTCCGGTGTCACGGTCACAGGCGTTTTGAGATCCAGCACAACGGCTACTGCAAGAGTTTGAACAATTTATTCCGTAATATCCTGCAGAGCATGTGTCACAGGCACCACTGCTACGGTCACAAGTTTTATTCATCCCACCACAGTAAGGGCTGCAACGCTTTAAACAGAAAGGTCCATAAGAGCCTGGGTCACAGTTAATACAAGTTCCATTATTTTGATAACATTCATTATTCTGTCCACCACAGCTACTGCTGCAGAAGTTCGTACACAGATCTCCATAAAACCCAGGGTCACAGCTTAAACAGGCCCCACCGTCAAGCATACAAGCATTGCCTGGTCCACCACAGTTTTGGCCGCAAGGATTCAGACACTTGTGCCCCCAATACCCAGGAACACAGCCGCCATCACAGTTTCCAGTGTCACGATCACAGGCATTGTCTTCTCTGACACAGTTGGCACTGCAGGGTTGTGAACAGTCATAAGACCCATACTTTCCAGCAGGACAACTATCACAGATTCCATTGACATGATGACAAGCATTGTCTGGTCCGGCACAGCCAGAGTTACATTGACGAGAACAACCAACTCCGTACCGCCCAGCATTACACTCTAGGGGGAGATAATAAGGGTAAGAAATATTGCACTGAGCAGCGTTATCATGTTCAACTTACGTTTCATACCAACAGAATGCATCCATAAGGTTTTTCAATTGTCAATTAAAGCGATTGCTTTTAAAATGTTTCATACTTATAATCTTATCTTTATAGTGATGGATTGGGAAAAATATCAACCTAATAGCAATACATCGATTTATGTAAGGTTCTGTCAAACAGTCAAACATTAATTGCTAAAGGTTTTTCTAGCGTTAGATTTAAAAATTAGGTTGCGATAAAAAATCGTCTCTGAAAGTTAAAACACTCATGCTTTCAGAATTAAATAAATACTGTATCGTACCTGAAAGCATCTATAATTTATCAACCAAAATCGTGTCTACAGTAATTAAATTGATTTTAAAAATAGCACACATTTTAAAACAGGAAATATTTACCATTACATATTCGGTATTTTTACTTTTTTGCAACCAACCATTTTCTACACATCTTCGGGTCAGCAATGTTCACTGATGAGGTCTTTATTTACATTGAAACAAGTTAATATTACGCCTTGCATTCATGCTAATGTAACAAAAATTTATATTAAAGTCATATGTCTTCGAGCGGTAAGTTGGCGGGTGCCGATCATAGTCTTGAATCTGACCGTGAAGCAATCAAGTTTCTGGAAATCTCTATCGTTCAGCTTTATTCCTTCTTTTGCCAATATATTAGCTTACACCTTTCCATAATAATAAAAAGCGAATAATGCTATATTTTTCAAAGCATGCTGAACATCAAAACTCTTTTGAATACAGGGTGGTTTTAAAAAAAAAAATTTTGTGATAATGGTGTTTTAAAATGTTCTATATTCATTTAGACTTTGTTATAACTGCGAGTAATTTGTATTCAGTTAGTACAAGATATAAAAAAAAATGTTAACAAAATTATGGCAAGATAAGTTTTATTTTTGTTTCTTTTACTGAGCAATAATTTATTTTCAATAACTGTGTCGTTTAGTAATGTAAATATTTAGCTCTAATTTACAAACAGCTGACATACTACGAAGGCTGAATTGCAGCTAGTGTTGAATTAAAATATCTCTGAGAAGCAAAATAAGTTAAGGGTGTAGGCCTGTAATGGAAACACTAATAACAATATTTTTTGCCAGATAATGTTTCTAGATAATGTTTATGGATCATGTTGCCAGATAATGATTCTAGATAATGTTTTTAGATAATGCTGTCAGATAATGTGAACAGATAAAAAAAGAGGGTTACTACAAAATGTGAAAAATAATTACATTTTGACATAGGCCTATTTTATAAAACTAGAAAAAAGACCTGTGGATAAAGTTTAAAGTCAAAATTTCTTTTTATTTCTTCTTGTATTACAATCCTTTTGTGTTTGAACTCATGATATAACACTGCCAGTGTTTGTACCACCGTGTTTTATAACAATCTACATATATATTTTAAAAAAAGCGGTGTTTCAAATGTAAACAAATGCGAGTACATGTATGTCAAAGGAATAAAACATATTATCTAAGCAAAATCTATAAATCACTTACCAGTTTCTTTAGAGATTTTATTGAGTTAGTCTTACTTGGTATACATTTTCTCCACTGGTATCCTGGATCACAGCCAGAGTTACAATACCCAGTGATGTAGTTACAGAGGTCACCTGCTCCAGCACAGTGGACACTACAGGTCTGTAAACACCCAGCTCCGTACTTGCCGACTTCACATGCTGGTGAAGAGTTGTAAAAAAAAATAATGACATAAGAATTCAACTAAATTAGTTTGATAAGAAACAAAACAAACACCCTTTATTTAAAACTGCAAAACGTCAACATCGTTTGCTTTCTTTTATTGGCAAGCCAATATGTTTTCATAAAAGTAAACTCCATACCTTTGAATGACAGATACATAGTGTTGGCGTGGATTGTCTTTCTTTACTTCAGCATTTAGCAAAGTTGTTTTTTTATAAACGTTTATGTTCGTGTGTAAAACATGTTTAATACGCGTGTGTTTTACATATATCAAACCATATCTATAATTAAAACCTTTAACTTTGTTTTAAAACAACCTATTAAAGCTTTTAAAAGTCTATCGAAAAATGATAAGTCCTAGATATCTTTTAACAAAAAAAAAAAACACAGACGCTAGTAAGGTAAACATAGTTTTTATTCAATTTAGCATTATTAAGGGGCAAACATTCTAAAGCAAGTTATATTCTAATTTTTTATATAAAACTCTAAAAGTGATTAATTATTTCTTATTATTAGGTCTATGTTTATCATCTCCTTTGCTTTGAAGAACTTGATCGGCCTGTGAGTTGGGATATACAGCAATAAACATAAAGAAAACATCCTTCAAGGATCTTTCTGACGCCTAGGCTATTGGTCACACAGGTTCTCTATCATGTGGGCTTGTGTGACACGTGAGATTCTGTTTAAATAGCATAACAATACCTAAACCCACATTGTTGGAAGACATTCATTTTATGTTTGTTTCTATTACAAGTTTTTTTTTGTATTACAGAATGATGTTTAATGTATTTTTTTCAATTTGCGACTTAGTAGCTTCACTAGAATTTTATTGAAAAGTTTTATGTTCTTAAATTCCCCCATACTTACGCAAATCACACTTGTCACCCCTATAACCGTCCTTACAGCCCAAAGTACACTTCCCATCAATATGGTGACAGGCATTGTCTGACCCAGCACAGTTGGTGTTGCAGGTCTGTTCACACCCAGCACCGTACTTTCCAGTGGGACATACTGGTTGGTGAAAGGTCCAACACGAGTATCGTTATAAAACCTAGCTTGAATGTTTCAAAACAAACCTGGCGAGATTAGCAATGGGCAACAATAATCCAATATAAACTGGGAATATTTTGAATTTTCTTTTTAATTGTAAATACCCTTGTAAGCTGTTCTAGTGGACCTCATTTTTATCCTACATTTATGTTTTTTTCCTCTAAATTTGAGATTATTGCAATAAGCCACTTTTAATAACGCAGTTACAACATGAATTTATTCACGTACGATTAATAAAAAACGAACTTGATTATGTCCCACTTTGTATAACTGAAAACTTGTTTGACAGTTGGTCTTTAAGGCTTGTAAAACACATTTTTCAAAATTTTATTTAACTTATTTACTGAAAACAAAAATTTTACAAGAACATTGTTCAAGCCAAAAAAGCGTGACACTATCAATGTTATAAATGTTTATAAAATGAACTATGCCATTTGGGAAATTAACTATAGCGTGACTTTGTGTTCGCTATATAAATTTATTTGTTGCTTGTCTATCTACGAAGGTTTTCAATTGTTTTTTGTCTCTGGTTTAAGAACAGCTCACATGATAAAAGGCCAAAAGAACTTTTAGATAATTGACGACAACAAAATTAAAGGGACTTCAAGAACAATACAATCGAAAGGCCTTGGATTATTTTACTTTTTTTATTCATTCAGTAAAAAACTAGTCTAAAAAGTCTTCATCGCTAAAAAAAAATTGTTGAAAAAAATAATGAACTTTTATCGCTGTGCATACTGCTTACATTCAAGGCTCGCTTTTTAGTATTTTGTTTTGGAAACTGTGTCTTTGGGACTGTTATCGGTAACTTGAATTGAATTTAAGTTTAGAGTGGCGTTTTCCCCTTTTTTTCTTACTAGCTGAAAACGTAAAGAAATTAACATTATCTTTTGAGAGTGATGATCTCTCCTTAAGACAATATTTTTCTTTGGCGCTGGGAATCTCAGAAAATGTATTTTTTACATGTCGAGGGGGGGGGGTGTCGAGGTGACGGTGAATTACTGCAACGTCCAACAGGTTCTGACCATTGGTTCTGACCTATTTCTGAGAAAGGCCACGTGAGTCTTAGGAAAAAAGCAATCTCTCCACCTTCAATCTTGCAGATTCAGCGCTTTTTATGTGGTTTAGTAGGAACAAGCAAAACTTTGCTGGGATGGCTTATTAGACTTATATAAAGAGCACATCTCAAATGAGGAAGTGAGACGAAGAATTGAAAATACAGTTGGACCACATGTTGACCTTCTGACCATCGTTCGGCAACGAAAATTGAGATGGTATGGGCACACTGTTCGCTCATCTGGCCTTGCTAAGACCATCATGCAGGGTACCGTAAACGAAGGCAGAAGGAGCGGGAGGCAGAAGAAACGCTAGGAAGACAACATCAGAGAATTAACAGGACAAGAGTTGAGAAACACCTAACGGAATGCTGAAGATAGAGAGGAATGGAAAGCTGTGGTTGGGAGATCTTCTACTGCGCCTCGACGGATCCCAAATGTAAGGGGTGGGTGATAGTAGGAACTAGTATTATTCACCTAAAATAAAAACTTTTATAGAAGTCTCGACACAAAATTCTGCACATACATTAACAAACACGTGGCAGGTCACAACCTGGGCCACCGCAACATAGGCCCGCCATACCATCGTGAGTAAATGTCCCAAATCTCTATATCTTTCAAAAAATTTGATACGGTCGGCCCGCTCAAATTGACATCTACTCTATTCTAACTGTACCAAAAACTCAAGTAAGATAGATCAGTTGAGCCTTGATGCTCAAATTTGTTTACTTCCCGTTGCTGGGCTTGTTCACTACGAAGGCTTAGATCACAACCATTGAAAAACACATGAATGTTATCTCCTAGTCTAAGAAGCCCTGCTTACTGTTCTCACCTTACCCTTTTTTAAAAAAATAAAAAGTTTCATTTCCTTACCTCTTTATAAAGTAGTTATTTTTTTTCCTTTACAATTAAAATTATCCGCGATTTCGCGTGTTTAAATAAAGAATGTAAAAATGGACTGAGCACCAATTAAAGAGTATACCCCAACTGGTCGAGTAATAGACTGAGCTCTGTGAAAAGTTGCCTTTTTTGTTCATGTTCTGTTGTAACTGCGTATTAAGTGCCCTACTTATCATAACAAAATTTGGGAGGTTTAGCCATTTTCTGAACCTGCAGCAGTTGGCAAAAAAATTGTTGTTTTTTTTTGTTAATATAGGGTTTCTTACTTTACCACTAAAACAATAGCTTATACTTACTTGACTGACATTGGACTCCAGTATATCCAGGATCACAGCCCTGACTACAGGCTCCAGTATTTCTGTCACAGGAGTTGTCTCCTCCACAGTTAGTCGGGCAGTTCAGGCTGCACGTAGCTCCATGCTTACCGGTTTGACAATCTGGTGAGAGATGTCAGCCTAAAATCGTTAAAACATGTGAATGCATAATACAACAACAGTGAACGGCAGGTTTTTTGTATGCACGGCAGTGAGAACTTTAATATTTAATTCCGTTATAGAGACTCAAGGCATCAAATGTTAATTAGAGGAAATAATATGCTAGTAAAATATGGCTGTGAAAATCAAATTGCAATGAATTAAGGTAGTTATAGTGAGAAACGTGCGTTCATTCGTCAACAGATTTGGAACTTTGGCCATTCCATGTTATCCTCTCAAGTATGATTTGACCTTTCTGAATTTACAGCTTTAGGCACTTGGTGCCGCTTTCTCTGGCTCTAATTTAACCATGTAGCTGTTGTCCAAATTGTACATAACAAATTATTAAAGTCAAGGAAAATTGATCAAGTATACATCTCTTCATCTAAGCCCAGTCTAGCATATGTTATAACCACCAAAGTCGCCAAGCGCCTTTCTTTATAGTATTTGTAAAAGCAAATGTTTTGGAACATTTCTTTATCTTTAAAGATAACTGGATTTCTCAATTTTTAAGGCATCAGCCGGCTGTTTGTTTTTTTTAATTTAACCCATCCGCACAATAATTAGATCAACATTTAACTCACCAACGAGATTAGGTACTTTATTAAATAGTAAGTTTATGGTCACAAGTAAATTAATACACTTTACTTTCTAAAAAAAAATAAAAAGGTTGTTTCTTCTCCTGTGCTGTTTCTTTTCAAGTTCACAACCTTTTTAACATAATCATGTCTGTTTAGAGAAAATTTTAGTTTTACTGTACATTTTCTGCACAATTTTTTTCTCACAATGAGTTCTCCTGTTGATAGACATAATACGGTTGTTTCTTCTCAAACAAACCCTTTAGGCAATTTATAATAAAACCGTGCAGATTGATTTTTTTATTGTAAGATACCGCGTGGTGAGTTTTTAAGCTGTATCGTGCATTATAGCGAGGGTTTCCTGTGCTTGTAATTCAGTTGAGTCGTTTGTTTCTTTATAATTATTTCAGTTGCAATGTTGCATGATGTCTAAAATTTAAGCACAGGGTACTCGGGCATTTTCAAGCATTCTGTCACCCCAAAGAGTTATACCGTCCTGTTTAGGAATAAAGTCTTCTCCAAGACCTTCGGAGTAATGTCAAGTAACGGGGGCCTAGATAGCTCAGTTGGTAGTGGTCTCACTCTGTGGCCAAGAGGTCGCGGGTTCGAAACATAGCCGAGCACAGTCCGGGCCCCTACTGGTTGGGTCGGTGTCAGTATAATGTGACCGGCTGAGGCTAAGTCATGGTATCCCCGCTAGTCTCTGGGTGGCAGCCCGTAAATTGTCATTGGGACCCAAGCCCTGAGAGCTCCTTTGAAGTATAATTGGGCTTGTAAAAATACCCTTTAATCAATCAATCAATGTCAAGTAACTGGAGTTGAGTACAAGCAAAAAGAACTAAATAGCGGGCAAGAGGGGGAATTGAGCTGAACGCTCTGTGACAATAGTGCTAACAAAAGCGTATGCGAATAGAATCGGTAAACAAAGCAAACGCATAGTGGTTTAGTGTAGGCTGTGTAGTATGTGTGTTTGTACTTGCCGCTATTATCTTTTGATTTTACCGGCTATTGCTATGCAGCCATGCATATACGCGTAGCCAGCGTGTGTTGGCTCTCTTGCTCTCCAAACTCTTTGGTACAAGTCACAATCTCTTAGTTAGGCGCTAAAATCTTAAGGGCTCGCACTCAACCATGCCAAAGTGCGGCTTGGGTTTGACATTGTCTTATCTATAGGAAAAAAAACATTTAAGTTTGATAATTTGAACAATTATTTATCTGTTTTGTTTATTCGTATGGGCGGTGGAGTCTGCTTTAGTTTTGTGCGATCAATTTTTCCCATCATCTCAGTCTACATAACATAGCAAATGGCTAACAGCCGATTGAAGTTAAAGCGTACATAGGTATGGCGATAATAAGAACCTGTATCTTTCTTTTCTCCCACTAATTGAAAAATTTTAAAGGTACGAAATTAACAGTGAAAAGAAGTAGACTGTAAGTGGAAATGCCCGAAATGGCTACCTTTAGTATAATTCGAAACTTCGACTTACAATAGCGTCGGCACCCACCGCGTTGCCACTCAGAGAAACATAGCTTAGACGCCACTACGTCTATATAAAAGAAATTTCATGTCTTTTCTCTCACTGTGCGTATGGGCAGTTGTTCTTGGAAATCATGATGTTTATCCCGAAGAGAAAATGGTACCAAGCTTTTTTAAAGCAATTCCTGTAAGATTTTATGATTTTAATGAACTAGATTAGACTATAATGAAAGAAATGCTTTCAAACAAATAGAAATGTAATGAGGCAAATTGTCAGGTTTAATGTGAAACTCTCGTGGTGGGTCTAAATAATTAATTTTCAAAAGCATTGCGTCTCTGGTTATGGTTTCTATGAAAGCCTCATTCAGTGAACTAGTAGTTTTGGTGTATTATAATTATGTTTTTAATATTTATTTAAACTTTTGAATGATTAATGACGAATGGTTTGCTATGCTTGGTGGTCGTTTCCGAGAACAGGCTTCGGTTAAGTCTTGCAGGACTCAACTGTTGGGCTATGGTGAACAGCAGAGATTTTTAAAAGGAACTAGTCTAGTATTCCTAAGTATTGTATTACTACAGCTAATAATTTACAATCACCCACTGTATATGTTACAGGAATTATTACAATTTTATTGAGCTTTACATTTAAAAGTATAGAATGAGCCTTAGTTACTACATTTCAATAAAAATTGAAGCAGTGAAACTGTTTTATAGCCCTAGCTATAATTCAAGCAATAAAAGATAGAAACAGTACTGAGACTATTATTCTTATGTCTTGATCATTGATCTAAGGGAAAAAAACTATGCAATTAGGCAAGATTTACAGCGTGCGTGTAGTTTTTCAGAGAAGGATTCTGGTAATGGAGTACCACAAGGAACTCAAAAGTTATTTATAGATGAGATTATGACAACCGAAAAGAGTCTGGCGATGTTTTAATTCCGCCAACGAAAGTTGTGTTGTGTAGTCGTTAGCCTCTTTACACTAACTGTCTGGTTGTAAAGATGGTTGCCATCGCAATAATTACTACTGCTTAAACAGACATGACTTTAATTATGAAACTATCAATTAATTTGTCTTTTTTATCTTTTCTACCTCACCATGGCAATCTTCTCCAGCGTAGTTGGCGGCACAGCCAGACGGACAGCCTCCACTGTGGACAAAACAGCTTCCTCCATTGACACAGTTACACTGACGGTCACAGCCCAGGCCAAACCTGCCCGCTAGGCAACTGATCTCTGATATCGTTTAAAAATTTTAGTGGAGAAAATCAAAACCAAATAAGATGCATCCATCTACCTATCTGTTTATTTTTCTAATTATCTGTCTTTCTATCTACGTTTAAAACTACATTAGTACTTATATTAACTTGTATAACAGCGAGCCTCAAGAAAGTGTCCCGACAAGAGACGTATGAAGCATAGTTTAGTAGGACAAACATGTAAGTAAATTTTCAATACAAGATATCTATCTATCTATCTATCTATCTATAATTTTAAAACACATCATATATCATTATCTTTTTAGTTACTTGAGTAAGAATAAAGCGTTCTATCAAATGAAAAAAGCGATAATCTTTAATGTACAAGTAGGTCTAACTTTTTTGTTGTGATACTAGCACGATAAGCTTCCTCTGCTGTAACGTCCATTTCCCACCATTTCCGATGGAGATTTATTTTTTCTTGCCTTTGCAAACAGGAGTTTCTTCTATGCATGCAGGTCGAGAGAAACATTTCTCTATTTGTTGAACTCGATTTTATTCATATTTGCATATAGACAAAAACCAAGTTGAAGCAAGAGAAAAGTACTCATTACCTGTATGCACCGGAAGAAACTTTTGAAACTGTGCACAAGAACAACATTTTAGGGGAATTAGACCTTCAACTCAGAAGGAAGCTGACACGTTGCAACTGCATATGATATAGCGAGTTGATTTTACGTTTTAATACACATCCATCTATTTTACCAATCTAATTGCTTTTTCTACCCATATTCTATTCATGTGTTTATCTTTCAAGCTATCTCTCCGTCTAGTTATCTGCCTGTTTCTCAAACACAGACCAGGCGAAGAAATAGACCACGTGGAAGTTCACTTTGGCACTTACGGACAATGAACGGGGACGATAGGTCAACTTTTCATACCAATTCAAAACATTTAACGATCATAAGTTTTAAAAAAAAAACTTATTAAAATAAGATTCATGTCTGTTTGGTGATGTTTGGATAAGAACATTTGAGCAAGTATTATATTGGTTTGGTGTCGAAATCCCTCTTGTGGTAAAGATTGTTTACGTATTACAGATACAAAAATTTTTGCTTTTCTGAGGATAATAGCTAGTAGCGAGATGAGGTAAAGATAGAAGAAAAAATGAAGTGAAATGAATATTTGTAAAATATAAAAGTTGAATGCAAGTTTGTGTTTTTGCTGAGACGACAAGCGCAGGTAAGGAAATGCGCACCATAAAAAACACTCACCACCATAGACCAACACCTCACACAGTGTTAGCATCGCTTTAGGAGCTACCAGATCAAAGCGGACTTGACTGACGGGGAAGCTGATCCTTGGTGACGGTACTACAGTGTATAAGGCTTGTGTTGTCCCCGGTTCATCATACGTGAAGGGTGTGTCAGTGCTGGCTCCAGACAGGGCCGTGAGTTTGAAGTTCCTCAGGCGCATATTACAACACTCGTCTGTCGATAAAGATGCGCTGAAGTGGTTGCATTATTCTCATAAGATATAATCGTCTATACCTGTTAATTAGATTTCACTTCAAAATATAATAATTGTACAAGATAATAAGTGCTATTTCGTAATGTACATGTTTAAACCTAGCCTATTCAGGGTAATACTAAATATTCACAGATTTTACCAATATAATCATTTTTTTTCGCTCATAAAAAGACTGAGGGAGGTAAGTGCGTCGTGTAATTTGTGACAAAATTAGGAAGCAGACCCAAAATTAATATTGGAAGGAAAGTGCTTTTCATTATTGCACTGGTATCAACGTCAGAAGTATCATGTCCGTGGACTAATTCGACCAAAGCTTTTATTTACATACCTTAACTTCAATTATGTTGTATCAATTTAAGTTTCTAAGCATGTTTTGTGTTTTGATAAAAGTCTTGTTTATACCTAAAAGCTGCCTTAATTATTGAAAATAGATTTTAAAAAATTATAATTTCATGGCATTAAAATATGTGTAGTAGTGGCTGCGATTTTCGGTGGTATTAGTTAAGCCTTATATTATTTTCATTACAAGAAACTGATCGAATTTTCTTTTTTTTTTAATCGCTTTTTATTGGTTTTCGTCGATAGTTTGTGTTACAGCACTATGAAATGCCAGAAAAATCTCGAGTTAAAGGCGTGCAAGCAATAGCTGCTCAATGGATGAAAGAAGAGCTCCACCAGACTCGGGCCAAAGCAGAGCTAGACTGGTCAGAGATTGTTTCAGAGCAGTGACGGGGCAGTAACGCCGCGAATTCGAAGGTCTACACGGAAAAGTTTACAGAAAAACGGCTTTTGCATTATTGTACAACCGATCTGGCAGAGAATGCGTATCGCTGTTTGACTCTTATTAATAGAATTGTTTAAAATATAACTATAGGTTTTAACATAAGTAACTTCTGTTTACAAGCTTCAAAGAAGGATTTTTGTTTAATATCATTCAGACTTATCTGTTATCATCTTGTACAGGTAGTTTTGCAATATTTTCAAATATTCTTTTATCAAATTAAAAGGGATACTGGAGAAATAATCGTGATGAGCCGGGGGCCCGTCGTTGATCTTGATCCCGATCCCCATCAACTTTTGGAGATCAACGTAATGGCTTGAGAGACCCATGCAAAATCTATAGACCTATTTGTGAATTATTTGTCGACTTTGTTTTTGAATGATTAATACTTAGGCAAGAGGCAGTGATTTCAGGAAGGTTATTTTATGTCACAACTATCGTTATATAAGACCAAAATATTTTTAATACGTTTAGGTGACTAATATTTTCTGATACTTACAAGAACGTTCTTTTTTTCTTTCAGAGCATACATAATTTTATAACGACGTCGTATATTTACTTCCCTCAGTTTCAGAACATTCTTGTTTTATTTTTTTAGTAAGACAAAGAGCTTTGAGTTCTGTAAATTTAGAAGTCTAGCATTCTTTTCTCTTTTTTCTTTGTACAGCAAGCAGTTTTGAATTGTGTGTTCAGTTTTCTTTGCAGATTATCCGTACTTGAACATATCATATTGCCTAGCCTAAAATTTCTGCACGTGCACTTTGATAACCAGTTGTGACCGGTTCTTAATCTAAAGAGGGACGTGTGTTACTGTCTGTCGAGTTTGTAAAAACCAAGTTTGTTTTTGTTTTTTTATTG
>BMAT01013531.1:23970-34072 GCA_019649035.1 Elysia marginata | reverse complement strand
ATTATCTCCGTCGCTGAAGGGGTGTTGTTAAAGATTCATTGTCGCCACGAAGATTGATGTTCTAGTTAAAGCTTTTAACTTTTTCCTTCTCATTATCGTTATCTCATTATATCATTATTGTACGAGTATGTTGTAAATGAA
Source organism: Elysia marginata (assembly GCA_019649035.1). NCBI lineage: Eukaryota > Metazoa > Mollusca > Gastropoda > Plakobranchidae > Elysia > Elysia marginata. Next base: position 33,931 of record BMAT01013531.1, on the reverse strand, counting down.
AGATGCGTGGTAGATTCCTTTACCCCACATTGTTCTAAGTATCAAATTTACCGTCTCTATTGTAGACGAGGAATCTGGTGACATCTGCAGCCTGTGTAAAGTTCACTGTCCACCAATCTGGATCGTCCGCATAGTTAGTATGTGTACAGGTTAACCTGGCATCGTCTCTACTACCATCACCTACACGTCCATCCACGGCGTTGTCGGCTTTGAAGGAGTCTGGCGCCTCAGCGGGATAATACCTTGAAGACTGTTGGGTTGCCTGTTTCAGAGCGACGTTTCGTCCTGGGGAGAATTGGGTCACAATCAAAACAATAAACTATTCGATTGATACTATTTTTACCGATACTTGCTTTAAAAAAATCTAGTCATGTTTTCAAATATCCAGGCCTAGTCTAATAGATACGGAAAACTAAACGCAACAAAGTTAATGTGGCATACGTGTAATTATAATAAACAGCCAATATATATATGCTTTTACATTTTTCGTCGCTCAAAGACAAGTTTCTCCTTGTGCCATTCGTCTCTCTCTCTCTCTCTCTCTCTCTCTCTCTCTCTTTCTTTTTCTCGCTCTCCAACAAAGCATATCAGAACATGAGACATTGAGACTTTCAACGAACTCCGCACTACACAACTCTGTGTTATTACAGACTTTAAGCAGCAACGCGTGAGTATGACGCGAACGTCTGTGGGTCTATTTTTAGAAACTGGTTTCATTATTTTTATAGTTTCTCAATCTGCTTTCCCGATTTTCACGTACGCGCAGTGAGACACGGTGCGTGTGCTAAAGGTCTCTATTAAAAAGTAACTGACGAAGGAGTTGTTTTTTTACTGCATGAAGTAGTAATCTTCCATTATTACTTATGTATCTATCATGGCTCAGTTCAAAAAATGGATATAAAAAATAGCGCGAAAAGGATCCACAGAGACAAGTGTGGATGACTGCATGCATCCATGTAAGTCACTTGTCGCTTTCAACACACACAATAAAAAAAACAGATGGCTTTTCTTATTCTAAAGGCAAATCGAGGGGTCATGCAAAAAGAAGTAAACGTGCTTGTTAAGTTAGAATTAAGCAGCACCAATTGCAAGTTCTGTTGACATTCTCTCCTGGTTACCAAAAAGTTTAGGCACGTTGGAACCCGAGACACTTAGATTATAAAATAATGAGGACATAGAGAAAGCAATCGATGTGTAGATATTCAAATATTTAAATAAACCAATTTCATAATTGTTGTTGTTTTTTTTTTCTAAATCGTGGGTTTACCACACAGACCCAAAACAAAGTTTAGTCGATGCACTGCCGTGGAAAAAATTCTTCTGGTCCCAGAATGTTCAAAGTTTTTTCCTGAGGAAAATTATGGGGGTTTTTTTGTTTACCTAGTGGAACCTGAAGGTCGTAGTTCTTATGTTACATTGTATTTTTAAAGGGGTGATCCTTGAATCAGATAATGTTGCTCTAACTACGCGTATATTAAAACTTTCAACTGGGTTCAGCGTGTAGGACTCAATACTGCAGTTTTACAATTCACGCTCACACACCAGTCGCCAAACTCAAAGGGCCTAAGTTTCCTAATCTACAGCAAACTGTGTGTCTCACCTCCTTCGTAATTATCTGAAAGGTTTTTTGTCAGTTTTGCATGGAAATGTCACGTAAGGAAATGTCGCGTAGCTCTTCTCTGACTGTGCGCACCAAACAGGCCTAGCTAGCCTGGCGTTTACCATTCTTCACAGGTTGTCATCGGCTATGTTGAATGAGCAAGGAGTCAAACTGAGATTATGAGTTTTCTTCTGGTAAAAGTATATGTGCTGCTAAAACTAAAAAGCAGTTAACACCAAAAGAAATTTAGCTGTCAACCCGCCCTCGTAAAAAACCCGTATTTCAGTGAGCGTTGCCTCTGACATTAAAATATCGGGACTGATCAGTCAAGGTAACTTGTTGTTCTCTGATCTACTTAGTATGCAGATACCACAAAGATCGCTCACCTCCACTGATGTACAGAGAACACAACTTTGTGACTCCTGACCCAGACAGAGTTACTCGACTAACTGCATCCTCTGTAGAGCAGGTGATATCCGCAGTGATATCGTCCACCTTGGCTGTACTGCTTGATGTACAGGCTTGTAGCGGGGAGGAACTTGTGAGTTGATAGCTTAGCTGGATCTGGTCAAGGTAAGCTGGGAAGAATTAAGAATAGTTATACAGCTTCAAACAAAGGTGAAAAAAGAAAGAAATTGTTATTATTTAAAAACATGATTATAAATTCTAATGGAACACGTTGAACAATAGTGTTTGGTAGAAAAAACTATGAAATATTTTGGAATAGGAAAAGTCTTACTGTTTTAGGTTACATAGAAAAGGTATTAAATAGAACAAGAAAATCTAAAATAATATTTACTTGACTAGCATCCTTTTTGCAATTTGAAAACTAGACACTAATGAAAAGAGGTCTAGATAAAACACTTCTTAGGTGAAAGAAAAGCGGCAGCGAAACATAAAAAATATGTGGTAAATTAAAACCACTCCTTATGTACATCAGAAGATATTGAAAGAAGGAAACAATTATCCAATTCCCAACCTCGCCCTACGAAAGCTGTCGAGCATCTGGATAAGAAACGACAAGGTGAAACAAGTAACGTGACTAAACCTATACCGAGTACTCGTGAAGTCAATACTTCTGTATAACTGCGGCACATGGTCTCTGACAAAGCAAGAAGAACACAAATTAAACACTTTCCACCGCAGGCAATTAAAAAAAATACTCAGTATCAAATATCCCACAGTTATCAAAAATAATGCTCTCTATCAGAAGACAGGTGAAACTCCCATATCTTTAAACCATCCTCGAAGCGCGATGGCGACTTTTCGGTCATATTTTAAGACAGGCCAGCAATACACCACCGAACGTTGCAATGACTAAATACTTCAAGACGGAGGGAAGCAAACAACGAGGCCGACCAAAAACATCGATTGTGGCTTCACTACGACGAGACCTCAAGAGTCACCACAACAATCACTGGCCAACTAGATTACATTCAATTAATGACCTCATCCACCTTCGCGACATAGCACAGAACAGATCCGACTGGAAGCACCTGACGACAGCAATATACAGATCAGCCCAGGCAGAGACGTCAGTCGACGTCGCAGCGGGCGGGCATTAATTAACTAACTTATCTATATGTCTTTTGTCCAGGGCGAATGAGCTGGAAGTCAGAAGTCGGAAATTCCAGCATGGAGATAACCCCTTTTGAATGTCTATTTTTTCTTCTTTTTCTCTACATTTTAAATCGACGAAATTTGTAATATATTTCCTCAAAATAGTAATTATTCTATTACATTGTGTTTTTTTTTTATTGGAAACTTAGGAAAATGTCTTGTAATTATCATACCCAACTCATTTAACCTGGACATGAGACATAATAACACTCTAAAAAAACCGAGATTGGTCTTCAAAAACTTGAATAAGAGTGTTTAGCAGATACAAGCAGAAAGTCAAACAAAAAATGCCATAGATGATTAAAAACTCTATGGCAGCATAAGGAAGAAAAATAAGAGTTAAATATCAGCATGCAGGTGAACTAAGAAAGTAAAAACAATAATTGTGTTTATAATTCAGCAGTATATGAATTTGTGTGCAATATTCTCTCCGCTCTCTGAGAATGATCATACCGAGGGCTTGGAACCAGACAGGAGTAAATAAAAAACGCTGGATTTTGAGTTATGTAAACCACAATGCGTATCGGGAATGATATTAGCGGGAAAACAAGAGTTATGGTTCTTGGTTGAAAGGTCGTGTCCAACAAAAGACCTAAAAAACAATGCTTTCACAGCGTTAACAACAATAGAATACTTCTTTTTTTTTAATTCGCTTAGGCTTATAATTTAAAGTGTAATCGCCTTGATCCATTCCAAGAAAAAATTGCAAAGGTTTTTAATACTATGTTAGCATATTTTGCAAACAGACACTCAATTTATCTGAGCTATGTTGTCTTTTTCAGCGTTATATGCCAACATGCGGCAATCTGCGGCTTCTCTTCTTTATCGTTGCTTTTTTAAAGTATTTTTTTATTGTACTTTAATATTTATGTATAATTGACATAATTATAAAATAAATAATAAACGACACCTATAATTGTTAGACAGGTCTTTCTGACTTTACTGATACGTTGCTGGTATACATAATACAATAAATAAAATTGATGTGTCTTTGGTGGATAAGGAAGAAAAATCGCCAGATACATTATGGACAACGTTGGAAAATTCATTTCGCTAAGATTAAAACAAGCTGGTAAACTTTTAGGCCCACGTGCAAAATGTTTATCAAAACATAATCATAGATCTGGAAACTGAAAGATTTTTAACAATAAACGTAAAGTTTTTTAGTTGTTTTTTTTCCCTTAAAAAAAAACGATAGATTTTTCCTTAAAACGCCAAAATATAGCCATTGTATTTTGTTTTGCCAATACAGAGCCAACTGACACGATCGAGATAGCTCTAATTGAAACCAGTGTGGGTTCATTCTCATAAGTAAAGAATACCAACATGCAACGGTTTGCTTGAATAGCTGCAATCAGTCGCTTATAACATTTTTTTTCTCTTCCACTCCATACAAAATGGCTCATGCAGGCATTAAGCTTTTAGTTTTACAAAGAAAATATGTATGAAACATTAAAAGCATGTAATACAGAGTCAATATGCCACAAACATAGTTATTATAGAGAATTTAGGCTTTCAAAACAGTGAACAAACACAAGATATTGCTTTGGCTGATGAAGTGTTCGACTTACAAAAGTAAGATGGTCTATTGTTTTAAATTCTAATAGTCAAAAACTATTAATTATCAAGGCCAAACTAAGTAGTTTGAAAGAAACAAACCAATGAAAACTAGAAGAAAAAAGCGCTTACGCCTTGGCTGCCTTTCAGCCAAGAACGGCTACTCTAATTTTCTCTTGAAATCGCATTCCCGATAAGAAGAGATGCGTTTATCTGTCTACTTAAACCTAACTACATTTGCAGAAAAAATACCTCAGCCAGAAAAAAATCTAGGTTGGACTTGAGTTAAAACATTTTTGTTAGACCTACTACTGACCTTTTTCTTGCCGCCAGCTCTTGAAAAAAGAAGCTCTGTGCTAATCGTTATAAACAATTCACTCACTTATTTACATCAAAGTGTGGCAGTGTTCCGTAGCTTTTGACTCTTTTTTAAATAAATACACTTGTAAATTAAGCATAGGGCTAACAACTCTATCTTGTAAAAAAAAAAGTGGCTGTTACAGAAACAGCAACATACCACCTCAATAACTCGCGGAGGGAAGCTGTTTAAGAGCCCAAAGGGTGCTTGTATAAGGGTGCTTGTATAAATGGCAGTGGTGAAAGCCGGAAGGAAGCCACTGGCAGGACAATGGAAATCCTCAATACAAAAAGCAAGACTTTATTGGGATTCTGGAATGTTAGGACAATGTATGAAACAGGACAACTTGCCCAAGTAGTGTCAGAAATGAACAGATACTATCTGCATATTTTAGGTGTAAGTGAAAGTAGGTGGACAGGGACCGGTAGAATCATGACAAATACATTTGAAACAGTTTTATATCCCGGAAGAGATGATAACATACATAACGAAGGAGTTGCAATCATTCTAAAAAAAAAGGTCTGGAGGCTGCGCAGGAGGCCAGATGGACAGAAAACTTTAACGAGGTCTTGAACCGACCCGCGCCCGACACCGAACTGGATAAACAAGAGGCAGAGGGGGACTCGACGTGATCCCAACACCTCCAACAAAAGAACAGGTAATAAGAGCCATTTAATCCCTTAAAAATAGCAAGGCACCTGGACCTGATTTTCTAAATGTTGACCTTCCTTGTGCTGACCATAGAAGGCTAGATTTTAACAGGCTAAAAGATCTGGATGTGAGGAAATCATTTATAATACAGTTAAAGAACAAGTTTCAGGCCTTGTCAGAACAAGATCACAGCAAAAAACAAGAAATGAGTCTGTCAATCATCTGCAGAATAAGGTTAAAATTTCATATCAGGAAACTACAACACTAGGCCACATAATGAAGAATTGGAGCTTCAATGTTATTTCTAAATTTGATACAAACCTGCTGGGTGATTTTCTAGAGGGTCCTTTGATCTCCTTTATGTGCAGCCTCCTCTGCCTGTGCACCCATATCCTTCAGTGCTTTCGCATATCGCGTTTGACTAATCGTTTGACAGCTCGATCGGCTTCTCGGTTTGTCTGTTGGTGTTGCTCTTTAAGTCTTCCTGATTTTGTGGCCAGTATTTTCTTCTTGATATTCTTTCTCTCCTCTATCTTGTGAAACCCAGCAAGGTAGATACAGATGGATGAGCCGGAAGCGACGTAGTGAACAAAATAGCTAAGGCCAGCAAAGCATTCAGGATGTTGAATCCCGTATCATCATCTCAACAATACAAATTGTGCACCAAACTAAAAGTATATATAGAACTTGTACTCTTTCAACCCTACCCTACGGTTCAGAATGCTGGCGCATGGCAGAAAAAGACCTAACAATATTATCATCCTTCCACACAAAAAGCCTTAGAAAAATTGTTAGGATCCTTTGGCCTCGAATAGTATCAAAACAAGACCTTCTTGACTATTGCCAACAGGATAGCATAGAAAAAGTTATTGTACAGAAAAGATGGAGATGGATAGCCCATGTACTGCGCAAAGACCAGAATGTTATCCCTAGAGTGGCAGTCCAGAGGAAACCAGAAGGACACAAGAAACGTGGACGCCCCAAGATCACTTGGAAAAGGACAGTGAAAGCAGAGACAGCAACCATGGGACAGTCATAGGGCACGCGGAGTACGGTTGCTCAGGACCGCGTACGATGGAGGGAATTCGATGCTGCCCAAGAGGGGCAGTAAGTAAGTCTTATCATGAATGTTTTTATATATAGGGTCGTTTAAAACCTTTCTTATGGATAGCTAGCCCGTTATAAGTTCATTATTTGTTATTATAATCACTGCTGGTAGTAGTAGTAGTAGTAGTAGTAGTAGTAGTAGTAGTAGTATTTTTTACCTGCATCATTGACCACAACTCTGACCCAGGTGAGAGGGATGGCCGTGTTTAGTGTGACAGTGACAGACTGGGAAGACCCAGTTTTACAGGTTACATCATTGTTGTCTGTTAACCAGTTCAATCCATTGGCTGTGAAGCCAATTCGGTCTGTCAAAAAAAGTTCAATGTTAATTGATAGCTGTGAGATCACACAGTGAATTTGTTAATAATTGAACGTTCTAAGGTTTAAAGTTACAATGGAAGAACAAAAGCAAAAACACAATTATTTTCTTTTCCCAAAAAAGTTTCTCAGGCAAACGGTCAAAGATAAATCCTGTGGAAGCAGTGAATTATTTTTCTTTCCAGTTGACCTTATGATTAGGTAACTTTCAGTTTCCTATCTTAAACTCTGTTATTTGTTTTTTTGATAAATAAATGTTGTTGCCTTTTGTTGGTACTGTGTTTAAAGTTGTCACCATTATCTCTCTAGGGCTCCGTCAATTCTGCTCATTATTATATTTCTCTGCACAGATTGAATGTTTTCTTCCATAGTGTATATTCATGCGCATATCTGTTTTTTTGCCAAAAATTTTAACGTCAACACAATACAGTTCAAGTATTTAAAAAATGTTCATGGTACCGATGAACATGGGAACTCTGTTTTACGGCACATATTACATGGAAAAGGATTATGTCACTTAGGCGAATTCCTTAATGCTTGTATGGAAATTTGTAATACAATATATTGATAAACAGAAAATAATGATTTTATATAATTATATTGATAAAAAGAAAATAATGATATTATATATATTGATAAACAGAAAATGATATTGTCAGAAAACCTGACTTTTCGTGTTGCTTTTGTTTTTAGTGCCATAAACCGAACAATTGTCACCGGCTTTTGATCTTTGAGGGTGATAATAAAGACCTATTTTGGTACTACAGTACACGAGCTACTTTTTAAATAGAGACCTTTAGCACACGCACCGTGTCTCAATACGCGTACGTGAAAATCGGGAAAGCAGATTGAGCGCGCGCAGATGTAGATTGCTTGATACGTCATGCATTTTTTAGCGCAGTCATAAAACAAATTTTTAGTCCCTGATCATTGTCTCTAAAGATTTTCGCCCTTATTGGATCTTTATTAATAAGACAGTCTAATCTATATTTCAGACTATTATTATAAAGTTTTAAATGTGTAAAGAACCATTGTAAATTATCACTGTATTTTACTTCATACGACTGTCATTTATAATGCTATTACATCACGAATCATATGTTTACTAAGTATGGTTGTAAGTCTATAGTGTTCTAAACTACGAAGAGCAGACAGCAGTTTGGAAATAAGTGCAGAATGTCTTACGATAACAAGATAAATATATATTTAAAAAAATCATGATGGCTATTTTTGTAACGGTAAGATAAGATACAGTTTATTGATCTTTTGTTCAAATTTTTGGCATAGACGTTGACAATGATTATATTTTTTGCTATATTCAGGTCTTTGGTAATGTAGTCTTTCTTTTTAGGGGTCGTTTATTATTGTCAGCTAATTAGTCAATATTTTTTCAGCTTTTCTATGGATTAATTTTTTTTTTGTTTGTCGTCTTGTATGATGTTTACTCCCCAATAACACTTTGAATAAAGTCATGATAGAAAATTGTTAGAATGTATTGATTTACGTAAAAAGACTTCAACTTTTTTGTGGGAGGGGTGGGGGCGCTGGGAAACAGCCTTCTGTTCCGTTTGCTGCGTAAGGGCGACAACATAGAGAATAATTTTCAAAGCCGTTCGCTTAGGGCCGCGTAAGCGCGCTGCCCGAGGCAATGAAAATTGAAAAAAAAAACTTTTAAGGCTTTTAAGCGGCCTATACACGATCAAAAAAGTCGTCAAAATTTTTACTCAAAATTTTTATGGACAATTTTGAATCAAAATTTTGATGAATAATTGCCCCCACATGTGCCAGTGTTTTTTCATCAAAATTCATTCTCGTCAAAAAAATCGACATGGACGCATCGGTGACCATAGCACTTGTGATCGCATTGGATACGGATGAATTGCCTCGTAAACAGCGTAAATGATCGAAGGACTGGTTTTTAAAACGAGAGACATACGGACTCTATAAAGTTTTGAAAGAATTGCGTTGTAACGAACTAGAGGATTTACGTAACTTTCTTCGAATGGATGCCCCATCGTTTGAGGAGCTACTTGGCCTTGTCCACCCTTTTATAAGGAAAGAGGACACTGTCATGCGTCAATCTTTTTTTCAGGCCGTCTAATGTCCCTGTTGTAAAATGCTCTTGATATTTTTTTTAATAAGGTCTCATAGGCATCGGCTTTTTTTACCCGGTTATGATAGTCTTCCGATTTTACCTTCCACAAGACTGGCATGGTTTTGTAGAGCTCTAGCAATTCGAGCAGAAACATTTTTTCAATCTCTTTCTTGGTAGCCATTGCGATCGATTTGACAGGTGTTCGACAAATGAACGGAAGTTTGATCAAAATTTTGATAGGAGCCCACACACATTTCAAAAATTTGAAGACTCATCAAAAAATATCAACTCGAGTTGATCCGTCAAAATTTTGAATCAAATCGTTTTTTGTCAAAAAAATTCTCTACACATGGTCAAAACATGACTTGAGTCAAAATTTTGACGACTTTTTTATCGTGTGTGGGCCGCTTTATGAAAACCGTTAAAGTCTGTATTCTGTTCTTAAATTCCACGATAAAAGAAATCAAGTCTAAATGTAAAATGAGTTTTTTTAAAAGCACATTTGTTTTTAAAAAAGTTCCAATGAACTACTTAATCAGTATTATCCAGACTTTCTCCATTATACAAATTGTATATTTTCATTATAATAGTTTTATTATGGAGTTTTAAATGTTTCTGTAGTTGTTTTGAAACATATGCAATATCCGAATTCTTA
>BMAT01013530.1:182831-193009 GCA_019649035.1 Elysia marginata | reverse complement strand
AGTAGTAGAGGTGGTGGTGGTAGTAGTAGTAGCAGCAGCTGCAGTAGTAGTAATAGTAGTAGCAGCAGGGGCAGTAGTAGTAGTTTTGGTTGTCATTTCAGGTGCAAAACAACATTGCTGTAGACCTACCAGCGTAAATAGTCTGCTCAAAGTCAATGTAATGTGATGGTTATGGGCTATTTAGTTTCGGCTTATGACATATTTTTTAACATGAAATGTATGGTTCAAAAACCAGCCACGACGTTCGAATGCGTGGTTGTGTATGAAGACATCAGTAAAGAACAAAAACTTGCTGAATCAGAAAACTGGTCTGATCACATGATGAGAAATTGGATAAATTTATATTACATCGGGTGTTTGAGTAGGCCTACATGACATCACTTAGGGCCAAGTAACAGGTATTTTAGAGGCCCCTGAATCGTTTTCGACCCATGCGCACGGGGAAGGTTAATGCAGATTTAGGGGCTAATATTGACATTCTGGACTAAATTTCTATAGAAAATTTGCGCCATAAGATTGACACAGTTCTATCATCACTGGGTATAGTTTTGAGTAAATCAACTTCTATGTTTTAGCATCCCACAGTTCTGCTACATACAAAAAAAAACTTGTTTAATGCATCAAAAACTTTTAAGCTCACACTGCCATTTTTAACATCATAGAAAACTGTGGTAGACGATGGGTGATGTGTGTAACTCAGTTTTCACGAAAAAACCGAGATATATGGACATGTCATTCTTAATCTTAGGGAACGAAGTGTCGATTTTCCCCTTGACTCAATGACTGCAAGTGTGTCCCTTGTTATAACAAACTAACTGTTAAAATAAAGATCTATTTTTTCTTATGATGTTGGTGTACTTTTTTCCTTTTCTTTATATATATTGCACTTGTACCTCCAAATATATGTTTTACAATCTTTTAAAAACACTCTTCTGGAGCTTAGACAAAGTGAGATCCACCAGTCAGATTGCTTCCTCTTTCAATGAACTGTTACGTTTGGTACAAAAATTCTATATATAGGCCTATAACCTTTGTGAGCTTTTCAAAAGCATTTAAGGCAATTTGTCAATAAAAGAGGTACAACTTAACTATCCATCAGCTTTTTCATGTAAACTGTGTTCGTTTTAGTTTTAGCACTATACATTTTAACTTGCAAATCCTTTAGGGTGTTTTTCCACAAAAACAGAAATGAACCGATCCAACCTGACAAAAATCAATTTAGGTCTAGTTGTTTCTGTTTTGTGTTTCCACCTAAGAAACTCCAAACCAGAAACAACCCAACTGGGCTAAACTGATTTTTTGAGATCTGTGGCCTGTATAAGAGAAATGAGATTGGCTCTTCCTCGTGGGTGATAAAGGTGAAAGGGGACCAGTAGCTAAGAAAAGGCTAATGTTGAAAATATTTTCTAAAACTTTGATTTTTTGCTAAAACCAGTTTGACAATGGTTTTCTAAAATTACCTACATAAATATTTTTTTATTTAACTGTGGCAGTCTTCTGGCTGATGAGTCACCCAAACGAACCGTCAAAAACAGTGCAAACTGCATTCCAACCGTCTAGACAACAAGTCGGCCAAAGTCGTGTCGGTTGGGTGGAAACACTTTAGCAGACATCACAATGATTTCTTGGTAATAACCTTTGCGCTACTCTCATAGCCGATTTTTGCAGGGTCGGTTCATTTCTGTTTCAGTGGAAACACGGGCTTATAGTTATACTTCCACTTTACTTATGGGTATGTACAAAATTTTTTTGTCTACTTATCGGCATTCAAATACAATACACTGGTTTTCTTTTTGTCATAACACCATTGTGTACTGTAATAGTGTAATACTGCGTAGTGTAGTGGCGACATGGTTTAAGCTATGTTTCTCTGAGTGGCAAGGCGATGGGCGCCGAGACATCTATAATTCGAAGGTTCGAATCATACAAAAGGCAGGTATTTCGGGTATTTCCACTAAAAAGCCTACTTCTCATCACTGCTAATTTCATACCTTTATAATATTTCAATCATTTGATTGCACAGTGGCTGCCTCCACTATTTATTTATCCTTAGCATGAACATAGTAAGACAAAATGGTAATCATTCAAAGACACGTAAAGGCTGAATATTTTCAAGGTCGGTACTTCTTTATAGATCCCATTTTTATTTAATAATTGTTTCCAAATTTTTTTACGATACTATAAAATACAAATTCATTTCATAAGACTTTAAAAAAATGAAGAAAAAAAAAGAATATAGGTAGATGACTTTCTATAGATTTAGCACATAAATGCATTATTCCAAACATACATTAATTCTACAGTGACTTTCAGTTTAGTAACAAATTATCACAGTTACCTTTATGTCATACTAAAGGGGAGAAAAAACCCACAACAAAAGAAAAAAATTGATAACAAATACAAGTAGGCCTATATAGTGTTCCTTCTCGTATCAAGGTAACAAGAAATCAAGACTTCATAGGTATCTGATTACTTTTTAAACAAAAATGCGTAGATTTTATAATCTAAAAATTAGGAAAGTTGCCGCATGTGAAAAAAAATTCAAAACATACTCATACTAACGTCTAAAAGAAAGTATATACTTTTCAACACAGGATAACTTGGACCATTTCCCCTAACCCCTTACATTTTAACTTTTATTTTAGTTGTTGGGAACTTTTTACCAATTCTTTCAATGTAAACACATGGTTTTGTTAATCTAATAAGAATTTTTTCCACACGAATGGGTATTCACTGTTCACACTTTAACCAGCTGTTGTTTTAAAATAAGATTAGACGTCATTTATAATAATTGAACATATCTCTTTTTGCCATCACAAATTGATTTTTAAATTATAATTACTTAATTTCTTGAGGGTTTTTGCTATGGCAGGCTTTTCTTCAGAACAACGCGGGGAGGTAATAAGTCACCTTGAAGTTGGGATATCCATTCTTAAGTTGCGAGGTTGTTTAATATGACTGGATGGACAATTAAAACCCTCTAAAGACATTGTGTTGCAAGTGGTTCCCAAAAGACCTTTTTACAAACAGGGAATGAGATTTCAACAAGAGTAGCGAAACTTTCCTGGTGTTCTACACTATCTTATGAATACAAATATTACAATCTTTTAAAATTTATGCCACAGATTTATTTTGAAGATAAACTTGTTATTTAGCTCTTTAGTTTTTAAGTTCTAGATGTCAAATCGTTTGTAAAAGTAAGAAACTTACCCTAAAATCTAGGTCTAGATTACAATAACCACTACAGTATTTTGGAGTGTTGTCCTCTGGAAAAGGGACGTTACTCTTGTTTTACCTCTAATCTCATTCCCTATAGGGAGACCCAGCACTAATACCTCTTGCCCTTGACAGATTTACTCACATAAAACATCTGAAAAATTTATATAAAAATCATACTGAATCTGAAGTAAACATTCCTGCAATTAGTCATAAATTGATTTCCCATTTTTTAAGAGTCCATGGAATCCAAACAAGATTTCAACAACCTCTTATGCCTCATCCTAGACAGGCCTGTGTACAATGAGTACGCAGGCACCTGCAGCGGAAAAAACAACAAGAAGTAAGATTTATCCTGGGAAGATATGATGATTGCATGTGGTGCTATCACAGAACAAACAAGATGTACATATTCAGATAAGAATCGGAGCAAAATGTGTGGGACAAGCCTGCACGAGCTGTTAGAAATAGGAAGCCACTGACCCAAGACATGCTGGGAGGGCTGACTGATTCTTTCTTAACAAATAACCTGAGACATCCTGAGATAACATGAGACATCATGAGATAAATTGAGTTAACATGAAATATCCTGAGTTAAACAACAGATAAAGATATTAATCTTGTTAATACTACGAGGAAGTGACCAATGCTGTAGAAGATAACTAGAAATCGAATATAAACTATAAGAAGCTAAAATCAGACCTTTTGTTGGTCATTTTAAATTGTCAAGGTAAACAAGGTTCTTTGACTTCATGATTTGAATCATAGTTTATAGAATGATTGGGATTTAAAGTACCCGGTACAATATTATCTTTTAAGGTCATAGTTTTCCTTTGCTTTAATCTGTAGTTCATTTTTCTAGTAAAAACAAACATTTTGTTCTTATTGTTTTTCACCCTGCCTTATACACATTGGGCACATGTAAAAGAGGATTTATACTCTCCTTTGGACAATAGCAATGTATCATATAAACATAAAAGACTGAAAAATAACATTGTAATTTGGCTGACAGTAAATAAGCACAAAAAATCAAAAACAATACATTATATTTTGGTAAACCTTATAAAACCCAAAATATTGAAATATAATTTTAAATTGGCTGACAGTGACATTGAACCACATTTTGATCCAGTAAAACTTAAAAAGAGAACTAGGGTCAAAGTACATGTATTATAATTGATTAAATATTTCTCATAAAAAAAATAATTTGGTCACTACTTGAAATATTAACAGTGTCACAAACAAAACGACTGATGTCACCCCCTCCTCCCCCCCCCAAAAAAAAAATAAATTATCAAGGCCACCATCAATACATAATGAGCAACAGTAATGACACCATAAAATGCAAGAGGCATACTTAAGACAAAAAAATTGCATAATTTACATGTAGGCCTACAATGGTATGCCCTCTGTTTTAGACAATGTGCTTGAATGTGTGTTTAATATGCAAGATGCATTCATGGAATTTCTTTTTAGCATGCTTTAAACCTTTGTTTTTATCATTGAAGAACCAGCTCTTCGTGTTTCTATCTACTTGTAAATGTAGATCTTTTTTCTTAAAGTTAATCATCGAGCTGACATAACATAGCCACACCCCTATTGACCCAATGGCTTTCCGGTCGGTCGCTAGGTAAAGTCATGGTCAAAACATAATTGGTTGAATGGCCAGTTGTGGATAATACTCCTCGCCGAGCGCTTGTCTTGTAAACTGCAAACGTTAAAAATAAAATTATGGGCAAAGTAAAAAAATTTGCAAAACTATTCATACACCAGTACTGGGAGTTTTTAGGCATATAAAATTACCATTTTTACCCATTCAAAAGCAATAGCTCTTGTAAAAATTATATGAAAAATATAGCTTGATAATAAAATAAACTTAGGTTTTCGAAAAATGTAAGATCCCATTGCTAAAAAGGAAGCATTTATACTCAAAAGTATTTTGATTTTTTATAAACAGTACCATACCTGGGCAATGGTAGTAACTTTTCTCTTCAAACTTGGCTCTATCACCAGGCTTGAGCCAGATCTGGAGCAAAGTTAAGGTTTGATTATGCCCAAATATTTCTCTACAACAGCACACCTATACAGTGGAATCCGCGAGAAGTCAAATCGCTTAAAGTCAACTCTCGGTTAAAGTCAACACCTCACAACGGTCTCGCTTTTTTCCTTCTTTATTTAAGTAACTTTATTTTGCATTAAGTCAACTGTCCAGACCTATTTTTGCTTAAAGTCAACACCTCAAAGTCAGATGGAAAGAGAAAGAGAGACTCCAGATGGGTCTTCATAACACCAGTCAAACAAATTTAATGTTACGCGAACACAATGTTTCTGTGCATTCACCTACGCATTCCATCCCTGTGTCTACATCTAGCTCAGACCAGCCTTCATCATTTCTCCAAGTACCTTCCTAGGGGTCACACCGTGCTCTTTGAATTTATCTGGCTCTTACACAGTTACAGATTTCACTATGTTACTTCCCTTCCCCCACACTCTCCCTCCGAAAATGTTTACCTCGCTTAAAGTCAACACTTTTTTTCGGTCCCGAGGCGTTGACTTTATCCGGATTCCACGGTATCTCTATCACATTAGTAAGCACTTGTTTCATGTGCACTAATACAAAAATGTCAGGCACATTAAGAACTTTGTCTTTCGGATTATCACATTACCAATAAAGAATAAAAATAGCCTGTTTAAAAACTGACATGAAAGACTTAGTGGTATATCATGTTAGATTAGAAGACTGAAACCAGCTAACCTCATTCCAGGTCAGAGCCTGTGCATCCTAATCCAAACCAGGTTTGGCCGAAAAAACAAAAAGGTCTAAATTTTATACTCTAATATCCCTGTGGATTAAAGCAGATATAAAAAAATGTAAAAGAAAATGCAATAAAACTATTTGGTTTGTTGATCTTGATCGTCTACCTCTCGTTTTCCTCCTCTTCTTCCACTCTGTACTAAATTTGCATGGCATTTTTTCTACACCCCCAGCACAATGAATTCAGTGTAAAAACCTGTACTGTTGCACAACTGACATTCGTTTCAAAAGGATACCACAGGCACTTGATCATATAAGATCTTCGGCATGCTTTCCGAGATGGCACATGATTTTCGATCCCACTTGGCACCTTCCATGAATAATCCTTTTATGTAGGCACCTGTGGTCTAGAACATAAAAGAAAAGAAAAGCTTTTAAAAATGATTTTTTTAGATACTAATGTACTTACTTTATTTAGTTTGAATAGTACATTTAGTAGGAGTCGTGAAAACACAACAGGACTGAGGCCAGGTATTAGGACTTTTGACTTAGAATCCCAGGTGGTTAAAGTTAGAAAAATCAAATACATATATTTCAATACAACACAAAAATAAAAGAAACAAAGGATCATATGTAAATTCTTGGATCATGGCCCAAGTATTTTTTCAAATGGTCTAAAACTTTTAAAGATTAAATATCAAAATTTTGCCATATTTTTTCATGATGATTGTTGACCATCCTGATAACATGCTTTTTTTTTCCAAAGATTTTAAAAAAAACAACTACTGAGGTTTGAACAAAAATAGACCACCTCGACAACAAATTACCGGTTTCTGGGGTACATTAGTCTCAAACTTTGTGACTTCAAACTCAAATCCAAGGTGGTCGATAGGAATTTTCATCCGTCTGGCATAATTTTGAAGCACACCAGTCAAGAACGACTGAGTGAAGTAGAAGCCGGAAATCCAAAAGATAGTGGGCGTGCCTCCGTTTATCCAGTCCTGAAGAAATAACATAGAAATTGATCTGAAAACCCCACAAGGAAGATATACATTTGTGTAAAAATTAAACAAGATGAAACAATCCTGCTTCGTATAAGTTTGTGCAAACAATTGATATTGAGCTGAAAATCTTACAAAGCGATTTAAAATGCTTGTTCAATTTTGTTTTCTTGATCAATTTTTCTCATGGGTCTCAGGCTTCCATATTTGGCGCTGATTTTTTAACCTTTTTGCACAGACATTTAATTAAGTTTTCTCTGATCAGTATTTTCAGACTTCTTTAAAAAATCTTTGAATATATGTAATGACATGCTTTTACAGTATTGGTTCAATTTAAAAAAATTTTTGCTTTGTGTAAGTGCCGTTCCTTTATGTCGATGATAAGAACTTAGGTTTCTTAGGACAAAGGGCTCTTCAGTGCTATGTAAAACTCATTTCTAATGTACCGGTACTAATGCAAAATATGTAGAGGATCAAAACAGTCACAGAAAACATTGCAGGCAACAGAAATATGGTCTTGAGAAAAATGCTCCAATTTATCATGAATGTAGAAAAAAATTAAGCAAAACAAGCCTGAAACTTAGCATACAAACAAAAAGGTCAATAATCATAAACAAAATTCACAAACACTAGGAAACTTTTTTTCGGATATAATTATAGTGAGGAGGAAAAGACTTAAACATCTAATGACAATGGGAAAAATAAAAAAAATCATAGTTGGGAGTGACAGAAGATGACAGATGGACTGACGAAGTGATTTGGCACAAAGAGGGTGACGGACACATTAGTAGAAGTAAATGATCGAGAAGTGAAGAGGAGTATATCAATTATGATGACTGTCAACGCCTCATTACACGGCCCTGAATGATGGTGATTGGCACACCCCTCAGGGGTGGTTTTTTTTTTAGGTGAGCTGACTATCTCAAGGACCCAAAAAATAGCCTAATTGTGTTTTGCTCTGTAATTCAGGAAGTGATTTTCGTTTAACCATGATACATATACAGTCGTTTCTTTGATGCTCGATTATCTTTATGATATAAAATACTAATGACAACCACAGTGACATTGCTTAAAATTGTTGTACACTTATCTCGACTGAGCATTTCCGTTTCAAACAGTCCGCTGACGAACAGGGTATCTGAAGCCTATGTGTATTCAATTGCAACTTTAGACGTTAGAGATATATCTAGAGATATACAAACTTCATTTGTTTATTTACTCTTTCATTCTTTCTATCAGGATGAAAACCTATGCAGCAGTGAATGGGAAATGAAAAATACTTTGAAAAAGCAATCCTGCAAACCACAGCCCTTTAATAAGATTACAAAAAATGGAAGACAGTAGTATTATCGTTTAACTATGCTGTAACAGCAGTCTGAGATTTGAATGATCAACACCAAAGAGAAAATACAGAAATAAAAACAGAAGAGCCAAAAAAAAAGGATAAAGCAGGAAAGACATCTATCTGTGAAGAACTTGGTTGGGGGGTGGGGGGAATATTAAAAAGAGAACAAGAAGATGAGAGTATAAAAAGTCAAAGACAGATAGAATCGCACAAGGTTTGAATTTGATGGACCTCAGCACTAAATTTTTACCTTGAAAAAGGCCAGTCTGGCAAGTAGGTCAGTGACATAACTTCCAAGAGGTTTCAAAGACGGATAAGACTTTGCTGCCCACAATGATGGTACCTGGCATAGGATAAGTGAATGCAAAATGTAATTTTCCTTGCAATGTGCCTACGAAAAAAAAAGTCTTATTCAGGGTATTGATAGAAAAGTATTTATTTTTACTAGCCTAAAAAAAATTCTTGATCAACAGATTTGTACTATCACAATGTCAGTCATTTCAATTCCATATTGGTACTCAATTTCATTTATTTATGCTACATGAAAACGCTTTATATTTTCGGACTAGATCAGATATTAGTAGATTTTAAAAATGTGCAGCTGGCAATAGGCGACATTACTTTGAAGACGCCTGAAATAAATCAATCAGCAGAGCCAGATATCAGTATCACTATAACCATGTGATTGTTGCCACCTTTCAAATTGATATTAAAATTTTTTTTTTCAAACGAGGATGAAGTCTATTTGAAAAGTCATCAAAGGGGAGCGAGTTATTTCTAAATTATTGTCTCAAAAAATTCAAACACACATTATGTTTTACCGTAGCTATTCAATGAATTTGACATTGCTTTGACTTTAATCAGCTCCTTTTTCAAGATTAGCCAGTCAACACTTTTGGTACTGCTTCAATTGGAAAAGCAGTTCTACCTGTACTAGAAGTTGGAGTAAAAGGAGGTGGAGAATGCTGTGATTGCCACTCACCTTGCCCACCATCATGCTGTCAAATACATCCTCAAGTTCGCTGGACATAACCACAAGACCCTTGATGGCCTTACGTATGTCCTGCAGACTGGACCTGACTACCTTGGTGAGTCTATTGAACCGGATCAGTTCCTGGATCAGTACTGTATTCATCGACTCCATATACATCACCTTAAATTTGTTCTAAAAGAAAAACAAAAACACTGGAACTATTTAGTACTACCTGATAAAAGATCTTTTCAAAAAAGGTGTGTCTATGTAAAAAGGAACATTCATTCTTCAAAATAAGTGATTTTATTCTAACAAAAAGAGTTATTGAGTACTTGAGAGAAACATGAATAACAAATTTATATTTTATAAGAAAGGAGTGTAAATTCAGAAAAGTACCCAACGTAATACAGTATTATATCATTGAACATGTTTCTTTCAAGAAATATTTATCCTCTTACATGATTATTTGATGTGGATTAATGTTAAATTGTTAAAAATTTAAATTGTTTTTAAAAACCACTTACAAAGATTACAATTTTTCCCCAAGTTGGAAATTTCCTCTGAATTACTGATTGCAAGACCTAGCAGCTTATTATTAAAATTGAAATGAAGGCTAGTAGAATTTAATTCATTCTCTTTTACTCTTTTAATTAAAGTGTTATCCTGACATTAAGACTAACTCAAAACAAAATTGACAAATTACAAAATTATCCGAATACTTTACCAGCACCGGAGTATTGATACATAAAAATCAAAACAAAAAATCCAAAATAATTGTCTAGTGTCCTTCTGTGTGTCCGTTAGTCTGTATGCGTGTTCGAAATTGATGCTTCATAAACAGTATGCAGCAGTCAGAAAATTTGCTCGACCATTTAAATGAAAAGAGAG
>BMAT01013530.1:161936-172744 GCA_019649035.1 Elysia marginata | reverse complement strand
TTAGAGATGCCGAAAAATCTGGCATAGTTTGTTTCAGTTTCTCTTTTGTTTGTTTACATTTCAGCAAGCATTGATTGATTTTCATTGGTATTTTAGGTGTTTTGATCTTTTTATTTGCAGTTTTTATATAATCTAGATCTATAGAGTTGGCATTGCCCCAAACTGTTAGATGAGATAACTAGATCCAGAAGGTTTACTGCCATCAAGGCTAGGAATTTCCTAAAAAATATCCTAGATAACAGTAGTGAGGGTGAGTTTAGCTTAGATGAAGAGTCTGATTTAGATCTAGAACTAGATGAAGATACAGAATCTAGACCTGAGAGTAGATCTGGTTTTTTTTTTTATTTCAGGTTTCTTACATAAAACCTATCATATAAAGAAAACTCAATACCCACAAATAATATGTTATTCCGAATTTTCATTCAATTTCCTTCAGTTTGATATGCAACATGACATGTTTTATCGAAAATACATGGAACAATAGTTGATTGCGTTGCATCCCCTGTCGAGTAAAATGGCTAGGCTGTAAAAAAATTACGTCAAAATGAGAACAAAATTATGTAGGGAATGAGTTAATGTGTGCTTTATAATATGCCAGAAATTTATGAACAAAACCGGGAAAAATCATGGCAGGTACACAAACATACTTTTATACTTGACCAATTACAAATAAATGATTAATACATCTTGAGCATAAGCCTATTGCGTAAAAATAACTGAAAACTGTAGTGACAAGGCAGCATAAATCCAATCGTTTTCATATTGTATTTCTTAGAATCTGGGAAAGTGTGACATACCTTTGTTGAAATTTCATGTATATAGAAGGTATAAAAAAAAACTTTTTCATGTTATATGAATTCGTTTTTTTACTCCAGTTCAACACAGAACTAAGCTGTATGTCAGAGAGAGATGGAGAGAGAGAGAGACAGAGAGAGAGAGAGAGAGAGAGAGAGAGAGAGAGAGAGAGGGGGGGGGAGAGACAGAGATAGAGAGAGAGACAGAGACAGAAAGAGCAAGAGAGAGAGAGCAAGAGAGAGAGAGAGAGAGAGAGAGAGAGAGAAAGAGAAAGAGAGAGAGAAAAGAATGCATGCGCGTTCGGATTTGTTCTATTTGATATTGATATAGCTACGGCACTAGCCTTTATACAGTAAAGATAGACCTAAATTTATCAAGGAACTCATTATTAACTTTGTATTGTTAAACTTTGCTCTATTGCTATTGCCTATAAAACTTTGAAAAATTTTGGACTTTTAAACATTAATGCCTTTCAAATGTGCACTGATAAGGTACAAACCAGGCTGGATATAGTTTACAGTGCTAAATATGTTTCTTTCCTTGAAAGATGAAAGGTTTGAGAAAAAAAAATCTAGGGGTACTCTAGCCTGCAGATAATGTTCAAAATATCTAGAATAAGCCAATCACTCCGATCTCTCTCTATACTCAAAGAAACATACCTTTCACCATATCGCCATAATGCCTTTTAAAGCCACAGTTCCTAAAAATGATAATTAATAAAACGTTGGCTTACTGTCTCACAGATCCTCTCGAGCTCAGGTAACCAGGAAGCTGCGAGGTGACAGTTCTGTAGGACTACCCATGTTCCAGCTTGCACTGCCTGGAGAGAGCAAAACACATGCTTATTAAGACAACCAGGAGAGTCCTAATGAAACATCTCTGAGATAAGATTATAACTTAACAAACCAAAAAAATAAACAGCTTAAGTCCAATACATGAAAACACCTTTAAAATTGAATTCATTTTTTACATCAAGTAAAAAAACATTAACAAAAAACAAACACAAAGACTCGTACATGAGCAAAATTATAAAAGATGTTATTGTTGTTCCTGCTGCTGCGGTTACAACATGTTAAGCTCATAAACTTTGAAATTTTATACTGTGTTCCATGATATCGTGTATTTTATGTTAGCAAGCAAGTTTTGAATTTTAAAAAATACAGACATGAAATACACTATATCATGGATCATACTGGCTAAGCACTATCATAGTCTACTAAGACTGAACTGTGCAACCTCCGACTTGCAGGAAAGTACGCAAAACTTTCAAAAAGAAAAAAGAAAGAAAAACAGCCACAACAAAAGACAGGGGATTACTTCCTCACATTGTCCTCACAGGAGAAAACACCTTCTAGAACAATACAACCATAACAAGACCAAAACAAAACAAAACTACTTGCATAGCAGCTTGCCTGAGGAGTGCGTCCCAGCAAGAGACTATGAAACATTGTGGTAAGCCAAAAATGTGAGTAAATTTTCAGTACTAGATAGATAGATAGATTGACACACAGACATAAAGGCAGACAGACAGACTGACAGAGAGAGACAGACAGAACTAGACAGAGAGAGAGATAAAGATAGAGAGGGGTAGGAAATACGAAAATAAGATAAAAAGTGATTGATCTGCTTTTAAAGACATTGCAAACACAAACCACTTACATCCATGACCATTCTCTCTGCTATAGGTCCTTGGCCTTGTCCCAAAGATATTGTCTGAAGCTTGCTCTTACTGGTTCCTACAGGTTTTCAATAGAAAGCAGTTATAGATTAAATTTTAGGTTTCTCTAAAAACATTTTAAGGATAATATTAGGTTGGTTCTAAAACATGTAAGTCAACTTTATATGTCAGATCTGCATGGGATATTCCAATTCAAAGTTAGTCTAAAGGTTGGCATCCCTATATCACAAGATAGTCACAGTCTGCTCAAAGAAAACAGTTCTTGGTTTCTAGCAGCATATTCTTCAGTCAAAACTTTGTAATTTAAAAAAAAAAAAGAGTTGACTTTTTTGCTATCTTTAGAGCAAGGACTTCCTCCCATGTATTCTTACTTGCAGAGTATTTTGGTGTGCTTAATCTGAGGAATAAGATCGGCAAGACTATACTATAAAGTATTCACTGTAGTTTCAAGTGAAAAGCAATCGTAAAATTTGGGAGGGACAATTGCTAAATTATTTACAGGTAATTTGGAATTATAAGATAGATGAGAATATTTTTACTCCAACACTGGAAACCTATGAGTGAATCATCATCATCAAAATGTACATACAAACAGGCATAAAAGTTTTTTCATTATAATTGTTGATATATTAGTAAATAATATATTTAAAAAATTATCAATAGTTCAACACAATTTTGATGCATACACAGACATGAAAATAAGCAATTCATGAGCATTTTAATTTAAATAAAACTAGGCAGTAGAATAACATATACAAAATGAAGATTTTATGGAAGAATACTAAGGAGTAAAATGAATAACAATATTCCCTAAAAATTGCATAAAAAGCATTGGTGCAACTAAGAGTCCCAAGAATTCCATGCATCAGTAACCCTGAAATGACAAAAACCATGAAACCAATGAACTGTTAGTGAAGCAGCAAAGCATAATATCTAGTTAATGCAATGCAAACGATAGTTATTTTACGAAAAATAAATAAAATAAAAACAAAATGCAGATGAGAAGAAGCAAAACAAAAATCTGAATTGCAGCAAATATTAGATTAAACCTTTGAGCAATGGAATTGAACGGTTGGTTTTGTCAGATAGAAATAAAAACGTTGACATGTTCAGTTGCTATCAGTTTTTAAAAATGTACTCTTAAAGGAACTGAAAATTGAGATTTAAGTTTTTATACCCCTGGATATTTCACTTTAAGTCATACAGATGTTTTTTATTTAAATTCTTTACTATTGAATTTGTTCTACCACTTTTGCTGAGTATTCCACGGAATTTTTCACATGTTTGAACTGAATCATCTTTTTTTTCCTCTGCGACTTCTGTTTAAATGATTCGGTCAAACAAAAAAGGCTAAGACTACAACAATACTTAACCTTTCAATACAAACTTTACAATGTTTTAGTGTGAAGTTTTGGCTGTTGGTCATCTTCTTTTTCTTTGGTGTATCAGTAGAAAATAATGACTGCTTAATGAAGGATTCTTTTTTAATAATAGATAAATAAACTCAAGATCTTTGCTGATAGCATTTCATGCATTAATATTTTCAGGCCCAATGGTTGCACTTGAAGCCCGTGATAAATAACAGGAAAGACAGTTGTGTGGCTACATTGAGGTAATGTCAGCTGACGACGATTTTTTTTATTATTTCAATGTTATCCCTATTTTGATCATGCCGGATAACCACTGGCGGGCCTAATTTATCACTGACATCTAATCCCGGCCAAAAGACTTTAACATGACCGCATTAAGTGCACATAATAAAATAATATGTACAGATTAAGCAGGGTGCATATTGAAAGAGTGCAGTTGCATTATTTGAATGTGCATGATACCCAGTGCCAAATAAATAAAAAAGCAAAACATTAGGCCTATACTCTTGACTGCAATTGTTATATAAAAGAATGATTCGATAAGTCTCAAGGAAAAAACTACAGCAGAGAAAAAAACCAAAAGAATTGGTAAACGTGTCACTAACTAAATATATCAAACATTGATGTTTATGATCAGCTCTCAACGAAGCACAAAAATGTATGTTCAAGCCATTACAAAATCTCCTGGCTGTTAAAAGAGTAATGATAGAAACAAGTTTTGAAACGATCCAAAAATTGGTAATGTTAAAATACAATTAAACAATAAAATAATGTAAGCAACGATATCTAGTACACCAAGCCATCTGAAAACACATAACGAGAAGGGAGCGAACTATAAGCCATAAAAAGCAAAGTAAAACAAATGATCTAGTATTGTCTCTAGGGTAAGTTGCGTGCTTAACGTACGGGCGAGCAGTTCAGCGGGATTAACCTCGCCTACTACGCTCAATTTCCGCTGATCGCCTAAAAGAGAAAGCTTCTTAGGTTTGGTCGCTTGTGAACCTGGAGGCGGAAGCATTCCTAGAGGATGAGGGAAGAGTCAATTAGAAAAGGCGTGGATTGTAAATAATCAGTAAAACAAACACGATGGTTTAATATCAATGATGGGCATGAACCTTTTATATTGTGTGAGTTAGGTGTTAAGTTAAAACTGTAAACAAAGTATGTAGGTGTGTGGATGGGTGGAGGAATAGATTAGTTGATTGACAGACTGACGAATGGATGAAAGGATAGATCAATGGATACAGTAAATTATAGTTATGACCCTGTCTCACAGCAAACCTTCCATATAAGCCTAGATAGTGGAACAGCAAATGCCATAAATTGGAAAAATAGTAATCTGTTAAAAGGATAAAGTTATATAAATTAATAATGTCATAGCATATAAGTGAAGTTTGTTAGACAGAGGTTAGCATTGAAAACTTCAAACTGGTGACTTCTTTGATCCTAATTAAAATGGGTAATTGAAGTTTGGCATAGCGTGGATGGATGAGAGCTAAGCTGATCCAGCAAACAAGCCAGTGAAGACAGTTAAGCATGAGTGATTTACCTCATTTAGATTTAAATGTGATTAGAGAAAGATCATCTCATGAAGCACAGTAAAATGACCAGCCAGTCAAACAATTAATTATGCAATACAAAATAGGTTTTTGAGATTGGACATTACGGCAGACTTTCCTGCTAAGCACTCTATGGTCCTGAAGTGGTTTTTGTCTTTAGAACAATCTAGTTGCACACTTGATTCATAAAAAAAAACTGGTCATTTCACTGTTAGAAACTTGATCTAGGTAATCGTTTAACTGACAGTTTATAAAAAATGAAGATACAGCAAGCCTATATGCCGCATCTTACCGACTCCCTAAACAACCACTGTCACTTAGACACTGTGAACCTAAGTTGTATGTAACTTAAAAGGTCTTGATTTAAGTCAGATCTAAATTGCCTTATGCACAACATCATCAATGGTAAATTTGTTTTAGAATAGTTTTAGTAATAGTTTTAGAACTTCGCACAATGAAGGGGCTCAACCATGGTCTAGTTGGGAACCATAGTCATCTTCATTCAGGGCCATCAGGAGACCAAACCACGAATTTGAGACAGAAAACTTGTATTACCTTTCTCCTCAGCAAATCTGTACAATCCTGCCATCGGATCTGCGCCAGGGGAAAGCACAAATATGAGAGGAGAAAAGAAGTTCGAGTCCTGGTAGCACAAAGATAGGTCAAACGTTGGTGGTTCAATGTATTTTTGGCCCATTCTTTCAACGATGAAATTCTGAACCGCAGGTACCATCTGGGTAAAAATATACATATAAACATTAGTAAGTTCGATCAGATATCTTTTATTCAATCCGATAATAACAATTTGTATACATAAGACAATTTTTTTTATTTGCAACGAATGTTACTCTTTATCCCAAAACACAAGCGATATCAATGTACTAAAACTTGCCGATGACACCTCAATTCAAGGTTTTATAATGAAAGATGAAAATAGTTAAAGAGAAGCTATAAAATGTTTTGTTGAATGGTGCAAAGATCAGTTTTTGCTTCTACACGTTAAGAAAACTACGGAGATAATTATTGATTTCAGAAAGGATAAAACGCCACTGATGCCTGTCTTTGGATAAGATGAAGACGTTGAGTGCATAGAATTGTATAAATATTTTGGAGTAACTATTGACAACAAACTGACTGGAATGCTCACTCTATGACTCTTTTAAAGAGATGGAACATGCCCTTGTATTTGCTACATAAATTTAACTAGTTCCACGTTGACAAAACGCCCCTTAGCCTCTTCTATAAAGCAATAATCAAGAGTGTCATCTGTTTCGCATTGGTTGGTTGGGGAGGAAATGTAAACAAAAACGTGACAAGAAAAATTGACTGAATGATAGGGAAATGTTATAACATGTGTCAACCAAATTACAAATCCATGAACACGAATACATTGTATCTCTGTAAAACTCAAATTAAAATTTTATGATTGTAAAAGATAAACACCCATTGTACAGCCATGTAGGTTTTTTTGAACACTCACAAAAGCCTTTAAGCAACAAACGCAGACTAGAATGCTTTCGAAAATATTTTTACCAACTTCCATTAAATTTTATTGTTATTCATGCTTGTTTTTTTATTATTACATACTTCATTTTTGTAAATGTATAATCTTAACACCTTTGCAACTGACGTTTGTGTGTATGTTATTCCTTGTATATCTATGCTTCTTGCAAAACCCCCCAAAAAGTGTCTCATGACAGGAAAAAACAGATTTATTATTAGTAGTAGTAGCAGTGGTAGTATCATTACTATAATTATTGTTATTGTTGACATAATTATTATGGTTTATAATATCATCATTATGATATTTATTGGCATTGATACTATCAACATTATTATTGTTACCGTTTTCACCTTTTTGCTGGATATAGATTATAATATGTCAAACATCTGAGGACAAAACAGGCAAAGTTAATCTTACTTTGTCAGGGCGGAGGCACCTCAGTACTATCAGCTCTTCCATTCTGGTGAGGGTTCCAGCCAAAGGTTCGGGACACCTTTCCATGTGAGGAGTATGCGAGTCATACATCTTTTTCCATTCTTCAGGCTTAAGAAGAAAAGGGTACAATAAATTTGTTTTATGGTGTATCTCAATTCTACAAAAAAATTGGGGATTGTTCCTTAGTGGTACATTTGTTTATAAATTTAAGTTTAAAAAAATGTGCTGTCCTAAATGCCATTAAACATTAAAAGTCTAAATAATTTTCTTTTAAATCTTTGATAAATCTTAAAAATTAATTTAGCCACCACCATTATTACTATAACCATTTCCTTATCATTATCATCATCACCATCTGTTGTTTTGATTTTCTATTTAAGCAGGCTAATTCAGATAAATTAGAATACAAGAAGTGAGGATTTTACTTACAGTCAATGCACTTTGCTTGATTGATTTATTTTTATTCAACTCATAGAAAACCTTTTTAAAAGCCTAAATAACACAATGGCACTTGTAACTGACTTTCTTCAACTTATGATACTCAACATATATGTATAATTTACATTTTTTTAAAACTCAAAGGCTCGAATGGATCCACAAAACCACCCTTCTATATCAGGTCATTAAATTATTCACTAAACGCAAATTTATTTGCACCCCTTAAGCTGTTTATGAGAGTTAAATTTTGTTTAAAAGAGCAAAATTTTGTTTTAGCAGAAAATCATTGCAATATTTTATTGTCTAAGCTGTCGTATTGCAGGCTTGACAGTTGACACTTTCTCAAGTGTAGACGCTATAAATACATATATTTTGATTTGGTTAGGGAGATAAGTCATTACATTCTACACTTTGATTTATAATCTTTGGGTCGGCTTTAGTGCTTACCGCATTCTGCACCATCTCCATAAACCCTTTGAACGCAGGAAGCTGAGAGGCTCTAACAATCTCCGCCCATGACTTGTCACTCAGCCATAAGGGGGCGGGGTTTGCGAAAGGATTTTCCAAAGCCACGCCTCCAGTCAACAAGAAACGCCACTCCTGGTCGTCAACTTGCCCCCTTTTTTAAGAGATGTGATGATTTTAAAAAAATAAGTCGCCTATTTCTATATGCAAATGTTCTCATACTTTCATTTAAATATCAAAATTGTAAACTATTGCTAATTTGAAATGTACTTAGATGGGTAATTGATAAAATAAAATAAAGATAATGTCACTACTTTTTGTACAGGCTAGCAAATCAACTTAGATTTACCAGATCAAATTCAACCAAAACAATGCCCAATCAACCCAAATGCAGGGTGTGACTTTAAAATGTTACATTTATATGCGATGGTCTTATATTTGATCTAATAAACATATAACTAAGACATTAATTACATAAAATATAACAAACATATAACTAAGACAAGACATAAAATGGCTTCTCCACTATAGTGTGAATTTTGAAATTTGATAGCTGGACTACTCTATAGTCTTTTGCCATATTAGCTGCTCGGACTGTCTTCAGTAAGGTAAGTTAGTAAATTAGTGCAAATCTCGAAGGGCTCAAATTCTCAACCCGGCGTACCCCACTGTAGAGGATAGGAGAATGGATTCAGGATATAAGGGTTAGCTGCGGAATAAGACATCCCCAAGATGGATGAAGAAGCACTGCTGGGCTAACTTTGGGCAGACAGATATCAGAGGCTACGTTTTCAAGGTAATCTGTATGGAAAAAAGAAAATTCCTAAGAAAAAACCAAAAAGTTTACCAAAATAGGGAAGGTGCTGGGTCCTTAGTCTCATCAGGGCCTGTCTAAGCAACTGGCGTTTACCCTAATCCCATTGTCACTGGAAAGCAGATCAAAGCTTTTGACCAATATGGAAACCCAACTCATGTCAAAATTATTGCATTGTGTAATTCTGAACGTTCATAAAAGAAGAAACTAGAGCTGCAGAAATCCCTAAGTATATAAGATTTTATGTTTTCTGCATTCAAGAAACAATGCTGGCATAAAACAAACAAATTTTCCGAAGGCAGACAAATGTTTTCCTAGATAATCGGCTTCCTTAAACATCAAACAGGATGTGTCAACTTAGACGGCCACATTGGTTTTTTTCCACAGCTTTATTTTAGATACCTCCATCTTCAGTCATTCTATCCGACCAGAGCAAACTCACCTACAACCAAATATTCATAAAATAAGACACAAAAATTTATTTCTGATTTAAACTGGACAGAGGGCTAACCTGGAACCCACAAGTCTGAAGTATGAAAAATAGAGCCACTCAACGCTTAGAACTGACCAAAAAAGCTGACAGTAACAAATTTGGGTGCAGATACCAGCGTTCTCAGCAGAGCTAGGTTTATGGAATTTGCGACAGCAGTCAAACACAGGAATTCGTCTCATCACCTGGGCTATAAAAATCAGGTTGATCCATACTCTCAATTAATAGCAGGGATGAGAACAAAAAGCCCACAGTGAAAATCTCAAAAGACTCCAAGCGTACCCTTTGCTTGAAAGCTCAAGAAATCCTTAGTAAGTAGACTCAAGCAATCGAACTCTAAACATCTGTCTTTACAGGTAAACAATGACGATCTTCCTTCAACAACTGAGGAAGTGAAACTCATCCAAACATATGAAGACCAAACAACTGCTCTAGGGAGCCTGAGTTGTCTCAGCATCCTGGAACAGACCACAAGGAAAACCATCCTTCAACGGGCTAAAAGCTTTAACTCTAGAAATAATTTAAAGAAAGGTTGAGCTGGAAAAGCGGTCTGTCATACAGATTGGCGATGCACACCAAAATCCTTAACACAGGAAGAACCTCCCCATACTTCGTGGCAAAGGCTGAAGGACTCATGTATGCCTTCTCAATCTTAACTAAAACAGAACTGACTCCACCCAAAATAGCTTTCTTCCTTGACTGACAATCCTGACAATAACCATCAACTGAGAAGGAGCCTACACACATCCAAACCAACATCAGAAAACTGCATCCAAAGTCATTCAACTTTCTGAAATTTATTCCCTCCACTGTGTAATATATGGGAAAAAACAAGTAGAGGAATAATTAAGGACAGGAAGCAAATTGGCACAACCTTCTCACTCTTACACTAACAAAGAAGCAAAACCATAATTAGAAAAAAAGTACACAGCATTTGGCAAGATCCAAGTCAGCCAAAAAGACTCCATGTGCACGCTCGCTAGCAAGCATAAAACCTCAGTGTTCCGCTTTCATACTAGACACTCCAGGCTACTAACCATCTCTATCGCATTGGAGTGTCCCACACAGATGAATGCCTAAAGTTGTAAAAACCGTCGCACAAGACGTAGAGCATGTCCTGCAGCACCACTTCAGTTCTCTGAGAGCTGAGACATGGCCAACAGAACTGAGCCTACAAATAAACTAATGGGTATTTCTTCAAGACCACCAGACAATTGCTAAAGAGGAAGAGGGAGAAGAGGAGGAGGAAGAAGAACAAGA
>BMAT01013530.1:99756-110076 GCA_019649035.1 Elysia marginata | reverse complement strand
TTATGGGGACCTGCATTGTTATGAAGAAGCAAGGTCCTGGAGGTGCTAGCCTTTGGTCTCTGCTCATTGATTGCTGGTTTCACCTGGGAAAGCACATTCTGGACATAATATGTGGCAGTCATTGTAGTGTCTTGAGGCAAAATGTCAAAATGTGGGCCACGGAAAATGGAGAATACCGTAAACATTCTCTTTCGGCTTTTAAATCCTGGACGCAACACGATGGGTCTGTCTCCTTGCCCATCTACCCACATGCGGTTTAGGCGTTTCCGTGGGATGATAAAGAAGGGGAACCAAGTTTCATCACCTGTGACAAAGTCGGAAAGCCTTTTAGGGCCATGAACTCCAAACATATTCAGCACTTCCATTGCACAACGAACCCTCTCTATGTTTTGATCAACCGTTAACAAATGGGGTATCCATAGGGCACACACCTTTTTCATACGTAGATGTTCAGTTATGATGGTATGAACCGTACCATACGAAAGGTTGTTGGTGTCACTTAACTCTCGCACAGAGATATAGGGATCTTCATCAATGTCCTTCTTGATGGAAGCAATAGTTCACACATGATTTTGGTCGCCCGGGACGAGGGCAATCGGAAAGTGATTATTTACCTTCATTAAATTCCTTTACCCGACGGCAAACAATTTGATAAGAACAGGCACAGTCCCCACAGACAGTCTGCAAAGTTTCATGGATCAGCTTTGCGGATTCACGAAGTTTACAGCGCATGATGAAAATGTAGAATCGCATGTTTTCCTTAGTGAACTCCATCTTGATTGCTGCAGAGCTATTCACTGCATGTTTTCATGATGTCATAAAATGGCTAGTGACAACGTCACATGTAATATTTTCATTTGGCTCGAAAGTACATAAGCTGATGATCATTTTCATGTATGACATGACTACCAAAGGTCAGGAAGGTCACTCTCATTACTTAATGATCCACCCTCGTACCGAATAGATGAAAAAGGAAATTAAAATTAGATACATATGTAGATAATTTCATCCTGTTTTGTTCTGCAATCCGTCAATCAGTATTTTTGAAGCATCAGATGTTTAAGATTCACTGAACACGCACCTGTATGATCTTGACAATAAACCAAGGCACTGGCTGCAAGTTTTTGGTGGACATCTCCGTGGTCAGAGCCTCCTCCAAGCTAGCGTAGTCAGGTGTGGGTAGGCTTACCCCTGGGAAGAGATCTGAAGTGATGCCCTGGAACAGCTCGATGTCATCTGAAAGAAACTGAGGAGAAAGTGCAAAAGATTGATTTTTCTGAACTCTTAATGAATTCAAGTTTTGATCTTCAAATAGAACATACTTATGTCTTCACCATTTAAATTCTCTTACTGTTCTAAAATGTTTTGAAAAAAGCAACTGGAATTTCCTTTACTTTTTATCAACACAATTCCTAAACAGGATTTAAAATTTCAAAGTGTAAGTTATACATATTTTCCAACCTAGCTTTAATTGCAGAATCATTATGAGAATAAAATTTGTGCAGGTTTTTATTTTTGTAAATTCCTGTGTTAACCAATTTTTACCAGCACAAAGGCTCCTTTCATGTCTACCACTAACTATTTTAAGGGGGAGGGGGGGAGAATCTTGTTGAGTATGGTCCAAAAGACTTGACTTTTACTTGTGTTATACCTTGGGCAAGTTGACATCATTAATCGAGCGCAGAAGTAGCACATCCTCCTCATAATCTGGATATTTCAGCTTCAGGTTACCGGCAGCAGTAAGAACTGATTTCACTGCCCTCATACCATAGTCATAGTGGTGCTGTGAAGAGAGCTGACAACAGGACAAGAGATTATAATAATGAATTTGGGAAATCTGCTCTCACACCCTCCTAACACACATTTTCACCTCACATACCCCATCAGGAGGTTTGTCTTCCATTGAATTTCAGTTGTTATGTTTTCTTCTTATCTTTAACTCAATGAAGTTGTCTTGTGTGATAAGACAGCCTAAGTGACCGCTGGAGTCCCATCGTATCATGTATTCTGATGGATTACAGAACTTTTACCCAAAAAGCTATAGGTCAAAAGGCAGCCATCCTGGTATTGTTAGTTAGGGCATCTTTTCTAGTTCAATTTGGTGATTTAGATTTATATAAAAAAATTTTTTCTTTTTTTTTACTCATTTTTTTAACCCAGGCAAAAAATAAATTGGCAAATATAGAGCGACTGTGGGTGCTTAGTTTGGCTTATGGGGAGCAACTCAATTGAGTTAATGATTTCAGGGGTTTTGTTGCCCTAAGCTTCACCTCTTTTATCTTTATGTTCACAGAAGAGCGGCTGAAAACAAGCCAAAACACACTAAGTTAACTAAATTTACCTACAAAAGTAATTGCTAGGAGCGATTTTTTCCAAAATATATTTCCCAATTGCATGGCATAGTAGAGTAGTCTTTTTAGCACTATAACATGATAGTAAACTAACACCTAGGGCCTGTTAACATTTTTAATGCAGCTTCAGTCTTTTTTTCGGGGATGTGGGGATATCTAGGCTGGAATCGCCGCCTCCTTTAGGGTGTTAACTAGGCAGCTACTCCAATCACTGGACTATCAAACTATTCCAAGCTACTGCATGATAGGTTACAGTCATTACATCGTTACCCCTGCATAACAAAAGTTAAGCGCCACTTCTGTTTTGACAATCCCATGTACTTTTCAACCTTCGGAAGCTTAAATTAATTGTATTATTTAAAATATCAACACCTAACGCCTAGCAACTGAAAAATGTGACATCCGACACATTTACGCTACTTGCCAAACGATAGTCAGTTTTTTAGGTTTTCAGAACAATACATATGAAATTTTAGAATAAAATCTGCTTGATGGCGCTATAATCAGACTAAACAAAGTAAAGAAGGTTTATTTTTACTGATCTTATCACACAGGGTTTGAGCTGATTTCAATAGAGTCAATAAGTTTATTGTTTTTTCCAAATCACTGGGTTTTATTTGGTGGCTATGGACAGAATTTCTTTTTATGAATGTAAGGTTACTTATGCTATTTATAAGAAAACGCCACCCCTAAAAAATCATGAAGCCATGTGCCTAAAAAAATGGTTGAAACTTTGGTGTTCCCTAACTTATACTGAGCAGTACAGGAAACATAAATTTCCAAACTATTCCAAGCAGGAAATCGAAGGTTACTTTCCATTCAGTTTTATTTTATGTACAATAATTGTTTTCTAAATGATTTCTAACAAGATTTCAAGACTAAAGTTCATTACAGTTATGATTTTGTCAATTTTTCTTGGCTTTGCATCTTGTGTTACATTTCTTACAATTGCTATATAAAAAAATGTGCAAATTATTCCACACAGGATACCTTGTTTTTTTTAAAATTCCGGTTTGTTTTTTATCGTCAGACTTTCCTTGTTTTGATATAACATATGACATTTCTTCAACAATTTGCAACCTATTCTGAACGGAATAAGAAGGTTTATATTATTATAAATATTTAAAAGCTTTTATGTATGTTATATTGCTTATCTTTTTCCTTGAACGAGAAACTATTGGCAAAAATAGTGGACACTGTAGGTCATTCCTTGTTACATTCCTTGTAGTTATTAAATTACGTGGCAACCAATCACACTAATCGATGCTAAATACCGTAGGTTATCTTCCTAATACTTCAATTTGAAACAATTTTCAAAACAAGATACCATTGATTAAATTCCTTAGATAATGATAGTGAAACAGCTTTGAAAAACATAACAAAGCAATACACCATGGTCATGTTTTTTATTGCTAGTCCAATTCAAAGGAATTGTAAGTTGAGGCTTGATTTTTTTTTTTACCAGTAAAACCCAATGCGAGAGGCATAGGAGTAAATTTATGTTAGTTTCCCGTCTAAAGAAGTCAAACTTTACTGGCCTTAATCTGAGAAAGTGTAGCTTATGAATTGTGTCCCTGATCTGTAAAAGAAATTACAAATCTTTTGATTGTCCCTAAATATAAGGAAGTCAATTTATTTTGATAAATTTGTAATCATTTTTTCCGGGTCTGACAACGTACCAGTTCAGAACAAAGCCTGTATGTGGCAACTATCTTAGTGGCCAAGCTTCTGGAGCTCACAAAACCATTGGAATACAGAGAAATCTCTGCAATCATGGCGTAGTCAGGTACCATCATAGCCACTGTCCGGAATAACACCTGTCAGTAGTAGAAATAAGCAGAGAGGTCAAAATGAAAGTGATTGCACTGTGACTCAACCACACAAACAAAAAACAAAGGAGGAATAAAATATTTTAAAAATGGGAAGAATAGATACAACATACCTGCCAGTCCTCATAATGGAAAATAAGTATGCTTGAGATAAAAAATCTGTATTACAAGTTTAAAAATCTTTATGACAATATAACAGTAATCACAAATTCTGGCATGTATTGATTTAGTGCAAGTGCAGTAATTTTAAGAACAGCCATCATGATGTATTTTTTTTTAAAGATGAAAGATATACAGTAGCTTATATTACATGTAATACGAGGTCCGTTTCATAAATAAGTTTCCCACCTCCATAAATCAACAACCAAAAGGCATAAGATGATGAAATTTGGCACAGATTGCCTCTAATATCTGGCCTATTCAATGTAACATTCATCATTGTTGACGCATTTCTCTATCTGTTGAGACCAGTCTTTAAATGCAGTGACGTAAGAACATTTGTCCAGGTTCTTTATTGCTACTTTCGTAGCCTGAATAATGTCCTCTTCTGTTTCAAATCGCTGGCCGTGAAGATGTTCTTTCATTTTGGGGAACAGCTGAAAATCATAGGGGGCAAGGTCAGGTGAATAGCGAGGATGCTCCAACAGTTCCCACTTGTAGCCAGCCAAAACGTCTGTCACTGCCCGGGCCGTATGGACTGGCGCATTGTTGTGGTGAAACAAGATGCCTGACTCCAACAGCCCGGGTCGTTTCTTTCGAATGGCAGGTCTGAGTTTGTCTTGCAGCACCTTTTTGTAGTATTGTGCATTGATTGTGGTGCCTATAGGTATACGCCAGCGCAGAATCACACCATTCGTGTCACAAAAGATCATGTGCATGACAGTGAGAGCCCCTTGTTTGCGTCGAACTTTCTCTGGATGAGGCTCATCAAAGTCTCTCCATTCGGCTGACTGCCGCTATGTTTCAGGATCCTAGGAATACACCCAAGTCTCATCACCAGCAATTATCTGACCCCAAAAGTCATTTTGCTCAGTTCGAAATCTCCGCAAAAAGTTTCTGGAAAAATTGACCCTTGACTCCTTCTGCTCATCTGTCAGCAAATGTGGAACCCATTTTGAAAACTTCTTATTATTATTCAGTTTGCTGGTTAGAACTCTAAACATGGACGTTCTAGACATCGATGTTTCCATAGAAATCTCCTCACAAGTTTTTCGTCTGTCATCACTCAATGAAACGAGAACCTTAGAAATGTTTGCATCCCCGCATGCTGTCACAGGTCGGCCAGGACGAGGTTCATCTTCCACGTCATCTCGTCCCTCTGAGAGAGCTTTTACCCACTTTCTTACCGTCTGAATAGAAGGAGCATTTTCTCCTAAAACAGTCACTAGATCTTTGTGAATGCATGATGCATCTTTTCCCAAAATAACAGAAAATTTTATGATGACACGGACATCATATCTTGAAAAATTTTGGTGTGCCGGTGAGCTTTCTATTATGCCGGCCGTTTTGCTCCAACGGACTTCAGAAAAGTAAATGCTATTTTGTATCCGTTCAACATAGAGCCACAAAATTTCAATAGAAAAAGGTTTGATCCTTCAGTGTGCCAAATTTCATGTATATAGCGTAAGCGGTTTTGATTTTATAGAGTAGGGAAACTTATTTATGAAACGGACCTCGTACCATGATCCATGTAATTCAGTACTGCACAATACTTAAGCTATTTTGTACATCAGAAAACTAACTTTCAGCTAATTAATAAAATTTTTTTTTTAAAGGTAAAATTCTGAGCTTTAGCTCACTGAGTGGTAGTTGCCAGCAGTAAAATAATCAGAATTTTAGTAATTAATAAGTCTAGAAATCCGTATTTTGTGTCTCAAAAAGAGTTTTTAAACCATTACGTTATTGAACCTAATGACTCATTGACAAATAGGGCAAGATTCTCTGTGACAGGTTCTCATTAATAGTCAACAATAACAAAGTGACTTGAAATAATCAATATCACCCACCTCCTCACAGTTATTATCTTACAAGTCTTCCTCACAAAACTTGTAAAGGTCTTGAAGACCAGTGCGTTGCTTCTTAGCAAGTGAAGGTGAGGAGGCAGTGTCATCCACTTTTGAGGTGGAAACATCATTACTATATTCAGATGATAACTTTACTTGTTTGGACAGTGCTTCTTTGTTTATTGCTTCATATATGGTTAGATATATTTATTATGATATGAAGTCATATTTAGGTATTTTTGTGATGTATCTAAAGATGATAAAATGGTTCTTGAATATTTGAGTACTTAAGCTGTAAGCGTTTTTTTTTTCTATCTGGACCACTTCTCCCTAAGAAAGAGGACGTCTTATGTGCACCACCGTCTCCATTTCATTATTGTCAATTTTGCCAGTTGTCGACTCTTTTTGAAACTGGGCTAACAAAACTCTGGATGCAATCTGGTTTTATTTCAAACTTACTATATACTAACGTTGATCATCTATCTAACCGGAGCCTGTGGATTGCCTTTTTTTAAACCATTTTATTTACGTCCATTTTTACATAAGTGCATGCGTCATTTATCTCTATGTTAACCACAATGAATATTATGTCCAAAGCATGGACTAAAGCCTTTCAACTGAACTCATCGCACTAAAAAGATAATTTGAACAATTACAATAGCAAGGCTAAAACTCCAAGAGGAAAAGGTATATATTTAAATAGACTTTGTCAAACAGTTTTCCCACATCTATTATTGTTGAGATTGTGGTAATCAGTGACTGGTCATGATAGCTTAGTGAACCAAAAAGGGAATCATTCACCAAACAGTAAGGTAAGAACCAATACAAAAGACTACAATGGTTCTGACATAAATCTACCGATTGGTGCAGAAAAATGTATCAAAAGTGGTCTAAGAGTGTTTAATTTTTAAAAACTGCACATTTTTTTTTTATTATGCCACACAAAAAATACACAATCTGGAAGAAGGAAGACAGAAGATATATTGGTGCTTCCAAGT
Source organism: Elysia marginata (assembly GCA_019649035.1). Taxonomy (NCBI): domain Eukaryota; kingdom Metazoa; phylum Mollusca; class Gastropoda; family Plakobranchidae; genus Elysia; species Elysia marginata. The sequence goes on along the minus strand of BMAT01013530.1, from coordinate 102,895 downwards.
TGTGAAGTAGATTTAGGTCAGAAACCCTAATCGTAGGTCAGGGGTATTTTTTTACCCCATGGGTCAGTTTTACCGCATTTTAATGTAAATTAACAATTATTTAGTAAGGTAAATATTCCAAAACACAAAAAGTAAGCTATCACCTTTGCGCCTTCATCTAACAAAAAAAAATATTAAAAAAAAACACATAAGACACTTATATACAAGTGGGCACTAACAATAACAGATAAACATGATATTATTTTAAACAATACAAAATATATAATAATAATATTATAGACGACCATGGAGGAAGGGACCTGTGAAATCTCAAATACTAAAGTGCTCAAAATTACTAATTGAAAGAAAGGAGCAAAATGGTAGAATAAAAACAATCCAGATTCAGTTACACTGAAAATAGGAATACACTAATTTTATGAACTAATTATCTGAAATTAGCGAGACAGATTTAATTTGTCAACTTATCTTCTCTCGAATGAGATCTTTGTTGAAAAGGAAGTGCAAACACATGAAGATGACAAGCATGGTATTGAAGTGGCACAAAATAGTGCCTTACAAAAAAGCCCATAGGAAAATTGTTTTCATGTATAGCCGGAGAGTGTGCAATATCAAAACTCGTGAGCTAAAGGCTACTGTGAAAGGAGTTCAAGACGAAACCTATTAGCAATGAAAGGCAAGAGCAAATGGAGGATAAACTGCACAAGTTAAGGGATAAAACCATAATGAAGATACGGATAAACATACAATGGCAAGAAGCCAAAATATGAACTACAAAATAGACAAAGGCAAAGAGAAAAACCAAAAGCAAACACAGAGTGCTCTTTAAAAAGTCTACTCCCCTAAAGAAAAAAAACATTGGATACTGTAGAGGAAAACAATTAAACAAGAAAGCAACAAATAAGGGCTAAAAACAATAACAATAATAATATTAATAATAACAGTAATGATAGCAATAATAATAATAATAATCATAACAACAATAATAATAATAATAACAAGGCTCAAGTATTTATAAAAATTTGAGAAGAAAAGTGATGATGCTCCTAGCCATAACCAATTTATTTGTGGGGGAATATGTGGTAAACATTTATTCTTTCAGGTGCTAAACTACCTAGTTAAAAAATAAGCCGCAGCTCACAATCAAATCGTGACTTGACACCTCTCCTAGAATGCAAACCTAGAGTTTCCAAGTCAGTACTAAGGATGGGTCGACTAAAGAAATATTTTAGTCGACTAGTTTTTGACTCTAGACTAATCCCAAATATTCGATTAGTTGACTAATTTTCAATTAAAAGTAAGGGAAGGAATTAAGTCTACCAAAAAAACGTTGCCTGATTACCTCCCTTTAAAGTGCAATCTCTCTACAACTAGGCTAGGGCTATCTTATTTATTGAAACATGAATTCAATCACAGCAGTGGTTGACAACAGGGGCAAAATATCAAAAGAAATTTTGTTTACATTTTAAGCTTTAGTTAAAAAAAGGAAAGCTGTTTGGCTTATTAAATTGCTGTTATAAGGATAAATTAAAGAATCAAATACATGAATTTTGTCGACTCAACTACAATTTCCTGTTTTTGTCGACTACAATCAACTAACTTAGACGACTGGCCCATCCTTAGTCAGTACAGTCTTAGACTTAGTGACCAGAAGGGCAAAAATATAGAGAAATGGGCTTTTAATTTAAATGTCCCCGTTTTGTACATCTCGCAAACATCTGCTAAAAATTTTGACGATTTTTCATTTGTTCCCACGCCTAGCAAAAGTAGATCTATGGCCTAATTCCTTAGCCCTATATTCCTAGCTCTGTTCCAGTGACGAGTGAAAAGAAGGTCAAGAGCAGTACTAGGCCTACAGTGGCACTAGCAGTAAGCTAGTTGGTTACAACTCGACTATTTTATCCAACTTAAAATATTCGATACTTTCCTAGTATTGTAACTGTTCTTACCGACGGAGCCTTATTGTCCCGACAAAAATCAAAATGGAAGCCTAGGTTATTTATACCGGACTTTTAACTGTCATTTACTTTTTAAAAAGCCAGTATTTTTATCAGATTTTTAAACTTATAAATGCCGTAGGCCCATAGGCCTATGTAAAATTTACATTTTAATCAAATTAGAGTTTCACTTTTTAAAAAAACAGCACTTGCTCACCTTATTGTCATTACACGACTTGCAGTTGTAGGTAACGTTACGTCAGTTATATTATCGCATATTGACAGCCAATCATCCAATGTCAATATATTCTTCATAATTAAAGCATTGAACAGCAATCTTGAAAGCTGGATGGAAAGGTATATCTTGACTCGACGTTTTACCGTTACGGTGAATAGTTGATTAAGACGTAAAATTAATTAGGGCCTAGCCTAGATCTATACTTTGGCTTGAAATTTTGAATCATGTGTATTGGTAATAAAAAAAACTGAAATATTCATCAATTTTCATATGTACACTGTTGAGGTAGGCTATCTTATCTAAACAGGATACACCTCTCTGATGCAGGATAATAGGTTCTCAAGCGGATCGTCACCAAACCTCATCCTCCACATAATATTCAATCATGTAGGAATCAATCAAAGACCTAGCTGTGCCACACTCTCTTTTATTTTGCAGCTTCGCTCTGCACCACATTGACTAGACGTGGTTTGTTGTAGCCCCAGTCGTTGGATAGACAAAGTTTATATTGTGGTTAACTGTTAGTTGCCTATACGGTACCCAATATTGTTGGTCGTATTATAGGCCGTCCACATGTCCACATCACGGTTGTGCCCGGTAACAAATATTGCTGCAGTATGGGCAGAAAGTTTTAGACCTAAAACCTATCTAGATCTAGATCTAGATCTGGAACTAGATTAGGTGCAAAGCGATAAATCCATGCGATGTGTCCTTAAAAAAAACAACTGATTTTTTGGTGTTGGTGTATATTTTAATTACATTAATTTAGGCCTATACCAACAATGATCTTTAATGTAGATATCTTGATAAACCTCTTGAGTTCTCTTGCACTTCGTTGTAAACAGTGTGGGAAAAAACCGGAAACTGGAACTTTGAACTTTCTCAATGACAATAGGGGATTTTAATGTATTTCCGGAACTGGAACTCATTTAAAAAATAATAACAGGAAGCTCCAGCTGGGGGGGGG
>BMAT01013530.1:61662-73278 GCA_019649035.1 Elysia marginata | reverse complement strand
ATGTTTCTGGGGAGAAAGATCTTGAACTTACAGATTGAAACAAATTACTCTTTGAGGAGAAGAGAGAGTTGGCGAACTTGCAGACTGAAACAGACTACTCTTTGAGGAGAAAAGGGAGTTGGCGAACTTACAGACTGAAACCAATTTCTCTCGATGGGTAGTGTGGGGGTCGGGGGTTGGTGAACTTACAGACTGAAACAAATTGCTCTATGGGGGTCGGGGGTTGGTGAACTTACAGACTGAAACAAATTACTCTCCAGGCGGGCCAGCCTCCGTACACTGACCACCATGGTGTCAATGATGAGAGAGAAAAAGTCACAGATGTTTGGAAAGCTTGGCCGGAACTGTAAAGTTGACTCTTCCACGTTTTGTTCCTGTAATTTTAAACATACACATTATTGTCCTAATTATCAATTGTGTATTATACATTTCAATTGATTATAAATATGAAAAAAATATTTCATAAGAAAGGCAGGATTTGCAGTTAAGTTGATTACTTTTCATATTTATTGAAAGTCATAAAAGAAAAAAAACCTAATTTGTGTTAAAAATTATCATAATTGTAGCGAAAGTTGGTAATTATTGTATTTTGCTGATTATATTGTGCAGCTTATGTCTTTATGGGAAACGACACAATCTAGATGCAGTTGAATGATCTGCATACAACAAACCTCTATATATACAGCACACAAAACACGTGTGTCCCGAGGATATATTAATATAACTAAACTCTACAATACTAGATAGAAAGATAGATAGATAGATAGATAGATAGATAGATAGACAGATAGATTTCATGGATGTTTTCTTATATTAGGTTTTAAAACGCAAATGAAAAACTATTTCAGACTGATATTTTTGCATTTCTAGAAGGCAAAAAAGTATAAAGAAGTTACCATGAAAATGGTGACAGGATGCATAAGTTTAGGGAGTGCCAAACCAGACATAATGTCGTAAGTGCCGTCATAGTCATTGCCCTCGAAGTAGATCTCAACAAGGTCGACCAAGTCTGATATGGATCGCTCCACGGCTCGGCGCAGCAGTGCCGACATCAGAGACGCTACACAATTGAAAAAGTGCTCCATCTTAGCGCTGCGGGCCTCCTGTTGTAATAAAGTTGACTTTGAAAATTGTTAAGATAACAAAATCGCAACAAAAAAAAAATAAAGTTGCTTTGTGTCCGGGACGATTTCATTGAGGATATAGATAGGACAATTATGAAGCAGTGTTTTTCTTTTAAATACAAAAAAATTGCATTAGAAAATTTAAGAGCAAATAACAGGAAAACAAAACTGTGTATGATCAGATACAAACATTTTTAAGAAAGTTCAAATGTGTTTCTAATAAATTATAATGAGATAAAGTGAAGCATTTTTTGTCCAGAGTATTTTCTTTGTCGTCGTGAGCGTGTGGTTCGAATGGTAAGGCGTTTGTCAATTATTCTAGAGGTCTCGGGTTTAATCTTCAATTCGGGCAGATCTTCATCAGTTTCCTTTTGTCTAATTGGATGGCTGGTACTTATACTCAGCAAAAATTAAGGTGGTAAGGAAAACAATGACAAATTACATCACTATGTTGTTTGCCAGAATAATGAAGACCTTATTCATCTTTCCTTGGCCCTCTTATTAAGTATGCGACTATCTTATGTTTGTTTTAGACGAAAGACCATCTCGAGAACTCACGCTGTCTGCAGGCATCCATGCCTCCACAGCTTCCTTCATGTTGTAGATGAGATCTGTACATTCTGACAACCAGATCTGCTCCAATTGCTCTGCACCAGCCTGGCTCGACGCTTGAACATGCTTTAAAAAGGTTTCCATGGTGATAGGCATGATTGCACGAAGACCAGCAATGTCGATGAGGCGAAAATCGGCATATCTAAAATAGAACAAATGATTAAAAAGATTATTTCTATATTATCTCTTGCATGCAAGATTTAAGAATTAGTTCCGGATATAAAGAAAAAAGATTTTTTACAGGACAAACGGTCATAGGTAAGGCTATAAGTTTTGAAATCACGATTTGTCCCATTTCAAGAAATTTGAAAATGTCATGGGAATCAAAAAGAGCACATATATTAGGCAAACACACACATAATTTCCTGACTACAAATTGTCCTTCTTTCCCACTACTTCTCCCCCTTTTATCTCTACCTGTAGCTTCCATCCAATAACAGACACACGTGCGTACACAATCTGTTTTCAAGAGAAGAAAGTCACATTGTCAAGTGAGCAGTGGCTGCAAGTACATAGCAGTTTCAGATCGGTCGGCTATAGCTTTGGGTTGGATGGTTTTACCCCTCGTGGACAAAACAAAGATTTAGGTTGGTTTTATCTAATGTCATGTTGGCTTTTATGTCGCAGTGGAATTGTGTATAGATCTTGAATTTTTGGTAAGTGTGTGAGTGATTTTGGTTGCTCTTTTGTTATCAAGTTTATCTAAATTTAACCGTTTTTTCGAATGAAATCTCCCGAGTAATAAATTATTACCATTTAAACCAATTATGTCAAGCGACACTGAGTTTTGAAAAAGAAGATTTACAAACAGAACAAGGCCATGTTTTAATCAGCTTATCAGTTTAGAAAATTTGGATCAGCAGAGCAGCTATTTACAGGAAACGGGAAAACGATTCACTAATGTTAATATTCTTCACTTCGCTTTAATGAGACACTTCAAGCAGCTGATGACATGGTTTAAGAGGAACAACATTTGTTTTTAAAAAAAAGAAGGAATACAGAATGATTACTCAATCTTGATGATGTCACAGTTTTCTAAGATTGAAAACCCAAGCCTTAAACCTTTTCCATGTTATTATTTAAAACCAGTTCGCGAATCCAGGCTAAGAGAATCATAAATCGCACCGTGGAATTGCCGATTTAGGAGGAGACATGGAAGAACATTTACGAAGCTGATGTTTCATAATATAGATTAATTTTACCCAACTTAAGTCTGTGTGAGGCATTTCCTAGGCCACCTTGCGGAGTAACTCATAGCGCTACAAGCCTCACCTGTGGATTTATTAGTCCACTTGCATAGCTTCCTGTCTGCAACTTTGAATTTTTTATATAAATGGTAACCATAAGAACTCACTTGTGCTCAAAGTCGTAGAGGATTTTCCGCATGACTGGGTGAGTGATGAAAAGGTCATTTGTCATGAACTCCCTGGCCTTATTGACCGAACCGTGCCAGGGAAATCCGTCCCGGCCCGCAAGGTTTGAAGGCTGCGCAATATATTAATCAAGTAAAACAGAAGTAAGTGAAATGATAAAAACATGAAGTAAGAACAGTACGAAGCAACATGATTGTGTTCTTCTCACGTTAAAAGCATTCACAACAAATTTTTTAAAATGGATCAATTTATAGAGCTAAAATTACATTTATTTCATTCTGCAATTTCAGCAGGCCCTAAAACACAGAATTGTTTTAAACTTCCATAAACTCTCCATTTTTATCTGTTTGTGAATTAAAGAAATTTTGCTTAATAATGGATCTGCATCAAAATCCAATAATAATGTAGTGAAATTTTAAAACAAAAACAGCGGAAAGTTAAAAAAAGAACACTAGGTTGAAACTACAGCCAACTAACTTTTTCAGGCATAGAAAGTCCAAGTCTCTGTTGCTCATTGGAGTCCAGTAGAATGTAATCCAGAATAGCCCTTCGTACTGCTTCTCTGTAGTCCGTATCCATCTCCTAAATTGCAAGGAAAAAAGTTACCACGCTCTCAATGTTTCCTTCAAAATTCAGGAAAGCTTGGAAAGGTGTTAAAGCCATAATCTTAAGACGTATTTCGTGTTCGCGGCAATATCTACTACTTGAAAAAGAGAAAAATATAATGTAGGATAAAGCTTCATACCCAGTTTTGTTTTCTGATTGAAAGGATTATCTCTAACAGTTTTGAAATAAAAAAAAATATTTTTTAAACATTTTTGTGATATTAAAACAACTATATCAACCCTTAATCACCTATCCTTGAGTTAAACTCTCTTGAGGATCTCTAGCTAATCCTACTGATGCCCAATTCTTTTTTTTCTCTCTATCTCTCTCTCTCTCTCTCTTCCTCTCTCATACAATCAAAGAATACCTTGAGGAACGCCTTTAGTGCGAGAGGATGGCCCATTCTCAACTGCCGAGGGACGAATGCGTAAATACCCGTTAATGTTTCCTTAGTAATGGGACCGACCATGGAAGGCTCAATTGCTATCTCTGCCAGTTGATAGTACCTTTTCAGAAAGACCAATTGCAAGATAATTATTCTTTACCATTTAAATTACACACATATTAAAGATCAGATGATTTCGTAAATCTTAATCTATTATATCCTACGAGTTTTAAATGAAAGATAATAAAGATGAAGAGTTTTTTTTGACAAATCTATTCCATAGTTGTTTTTTTTTCAAAATTATGAGATTTTCTGTAATTCTTTTTGTTTTCATATTCTCTGTCAGTTAAGGGCGTCATTGCTTAAATGGTCATTAATAGATATAGCAAACAATACTCTGAGAGAGAAACAAAAAACACAAAAAAAAAACGAAAAAAAACACAACCTTTGGCCTTCTGAGTTTTTAATGGCTCATGACCCTCTTTATCATCAAACTCTTCGTATACCAATTTTAATAATTTTTACCTCTATCATAAATACGGTTCTTATTTTTAAGTTAAATTAAGGTCAAATGTTCTATAAGTGTATTTTGTGAATAATATCAATTCAAAACAATCGTAATTATTCCATGAAATAATGTTTTGATACTAGTACCAATCTGTAACACCGTTGATATTGCGGTTGTATAATATATATTATATTACCATCACTCTCCTGTACAATCGTCGTGTTTGTGTAGGTTTTTTTGTTGTTGCTTGTTTTAAAATAATAAAATTAATCTTTAAAAAACCCGAACACTTTTTAATAAGTTTCCTTTACTGCAAAAGATACATAATATCAAAACTACCGAGGTTTGTTTCAGCGAACCTTTCTGATTAATACCGTGGCACACTTTTAAAAACACTTAATTATAGCTAGGATTGAGTTGAAAGATCTGTTTGTAGATCGAATTATACTGTGAGTCTGAGGGATTATAACAGTTTTGCATTGTTAGCTCCCTTTTCTAAAAACAAATAACCTACAGAGCTACAACATCTGCAACATCTCCGAATGTCTAAAAAGACATTTAAACCCAATTTTTTTAACAATATTATTCTTTTTGGTAGTATTTGTCTTATTGTAATGATTTTATATTCTACTTCTACTACTACTACTACTACTACTACTACTACTACTACTGCTGCTGCTGGTCCTACTAGTAGTAGTACTGCTGTTGCTTCTCCTACTGCTGCTGCTATTGCTACTGTTGCTGCTATTGCTACTGCTGCTGCTATTGCTACTGCTGCTGCTATTGCTACTGCTGCTGCTGCTGCTGCTGTTACTACTACTACTACTACTACTACTACTACTACTACTACTACTACTACTACTATTACTACTATTACTACTATTACTACTAAACTATTAACACTTGTACTACCACTAGCACGATAACTTGTGCTAATACTATCACTACCACTAGGCCTACATCTGATATTATATCATTATACCCTGCTAGAACCATCGTCATTACTATCACCATTGTAGGCAAGCGCGATGGACGAAAAAAGAATACTTTGGTAATATTAGTAGGTCCTACGCATTCCTAGGTAATGTCTAAACATTTTCATAATCACAATAATTATGCTAAGTATATTAATCGTTTACCATATTATTACTGTCTTGATCGGATAAAACACATTTTCTAATAATTACGGTTTTGCGAGTACCACGATATAGCGTTTTCAGTTAGTATTAAAAAAAAAACAACAGAACATTACAATGTCACAACTTTTTTATGGTCCACGTAAAAACGACTGCGGGAAAATATGGTTCAGAGACGTAAATGCTCAAAGATCTAGTGCTTAACGTTTTGGGTTTTCAGATTTTGAAACAATCTTCAAACTCGTGTACAAGGAAATTGAATGAAGAAGTTAATCGTCGAGGAAACTGACCTTTGCTTGTCCTCAGGTTCAGGTGTTGCCGGCCTGGACAGGCCGTGGGTAGAGAAGTACCAGGGCGGAAACGTGATCTCTAGACACTCAACAGTCTCTGGGCTGTGACAAGGTGGAGATGTCAATCGGTGGGTCGTCGTCTCTTGATCGCTTTCATCATACTCGTCGTCTTCTTCCTCATTGTCATCTAAGTGGAGAAAAATTCGTTTACGAAGAGTTGCGATAAAATTATACAGTTACTATTACTTTTGTCGCGTTAGAGATTTGGGGTTTTTCAATTTCATTATCATAATTGTATTTAGTATTCATTGTCATCATTATTCTCTTCATACAGGGTCTTTTGAATAAGTTACTCTCATTATGAATTTAACGATGCTAAACAATAATGCCAAAAAAACCATAACGGTTACGTAAAATATATTAGTAATACTTTTATTCATTTAATGCTTTTATTGTCATATTTTGCCTATCCCTTTATTAGGTAAGGTCTTGGTTTATTTGTTGTCATTATTATTAATTGTTTTTATTCCGGAAATAAATTATGAATTTTTTTTAGTTTTGCCAGTTTTTAAAAAACAATGTAGTTTTTTAACGTTTGGTAATAAATTTTCTAATTTCATGAACATAATTTTTCGTTTGTGATCAGTAATTAGGCCAGTAAGTTCAGTATGATCCCAATACTTATCAACAAACAACAGTCGTGCGAGGGAATCAACAGACAGATGTGTACTTATATTCAGAGAGAGGTGGGACTATGTCTTTTGATGCACTTGTATTCGCTATAAGTTTGGTGATGTCACGAAACGAAAAAAGCACTGCACGCAATGAAGCTTCTTTTTATTAAATTTACTCTAAAATGTAAGACCTTTAGTCATAGCAATTCACTTAACAGGAAAATCTACTGAGGTTATATACTACCAACCCAGCCCTAAGTTTGGTGTCCAATCTGAACATAACCTACTTACAAAGAAATATGTGCGTGTTACTTGAACCCCATTTACTTACGGAGCTGTTCGTGTTCAACCTAAACCCAACCTTCTTACGTAGAGATTCACGTTCAACCTGATCCCAGCATACTCACGTTGAGGTTTATTATAAAAATGAGCCCAAATCACTTACGTAGAGGTTCACGTCCAACCTGATCCCAGCATACTTACTTTGAAATTTATGATAAAAAGAAGTAGAAAACTACTTACGTAGAGGTTCATGTTCCGGCACAGTCTTCATCCCTGGTATGTAGATACCGCTGCTACTGGTTATCGTGCTCCTGCCGAGACCGCTATCCACTTCTGAATTAGGTCCTCTCGCACTGGTCGGAATATCTTCGTCTGCTTCGTAGCCGCCGTTTTCATCGGCATCTTTGTCGTCAAAATCATTGTCTCCAAAGGAATAACCCTTTGCCTCGTCTTTGCGGTGAAGTATTGTTAAAGAGAGGAAATATAAAAAAGTTCGTGAAATTTTATGAGTGCTAAGCAAAGCAGTTTCAGCTAGATTCAGCCCATTCTTTCCTGTTCGTAATATAGTTATGGAATTGGTAATGATATATTTAAAGTAATTGCACATTTAAAATTTTTAGTGTATACAAGGACAAACGACAGCCAAAGACATTTGAAGGCAAAAGCTTGTTTAAAAAAATCTGTTGTAAGTAACAAAAAATAACTTTATTCATAGTTATGAATGAAAATTTTAAGGTATGAATTGAGCAGTGGACCGAAGTAGGCTTAAAAGAATAATGGCCGAAAATGCTTTCTTTGTGTATAAAACTCGGCTTATAGTTAAGTTACGTAGCTCCAATGACACATGAGGGCACCGTTTTGAGTTGCAGACTGTCGTCAACATACAGTTGAAGCATTCGTTTCTCAACGGTCGGGGACAATGTCTCCGCTACACACCCATGAAGCAAAAGAAATTTCACGGTCGAGCAGAAGAGGATTAACGAAGTGTCTCGTGACATCTTAGAATTTCAGATGCTTTTTCATCCTGCTGTGTGCTTGAATTGCGAGTGCCCCTCTGGTCTTAAGGTCTTTTTATGTGGATTCAAGTGCTAGAATATTTACTCACCAACATGGCTGAAAGATTCACCACTCTTAATGGGAGGCAATGTAGGTGTTGACGACCTAAAAGAGGACGCCAGGGGCACATCATTGTAATCACCCAAAGCCCGATAGCTCTCTCCATCAATTAGAAAAGCAGTGCTTGACCTACACAGAGAGAACAATGCAACATTGTCATCGAGAGTTGGATAAAGGCTAACATGAGAAAATTTAAAAGGTATTTAGTTGATGTTATAAACGGGAGATAGAATTTTGATAACTATATCTAGTTTTAAAAAGGTTGTCTCTTGTTTGCATAATTTTGTGTTGGCATATTTCTTATTTTCTTGTGCCACGATCGCTTGATAAGCTAAACCCGCTATTAAAAAAGCACAACACTACTCTTCAATGACAAATCTATGTAACCTCTGTCATTCAGAAAAGTATGACATACTATAATAAAGCAGCAACAAAAGAAAGGAAAATATTTCCTTATAATGTAAAAAACCGGATAAAGCATCTAAACTACAATTCTTGGCAGAAATGACAAAGAAACAGCTTGTATGACGAGTGTGCTACTTCACACAGACCACATGTTCGCCATGTTGCACAACGCACAACTGCGATAAACAGTTCACGTCGTTCGCATGTTTGACGTCTGCAAACCGAAACAGCTTTTTATGGAGAGATGTGTCAGGGCCGTTAACTAATAGGGGAGTTGTTAAAATCTTTTGTCAGGGCAAAGTTGTGGGACAGAGAAAACGCTTTGAAGACAGTGTGAAGGTCTCACTACAGATTTCAACATCGATAAAGATTCATAAGGTCTCTAACACCACTCAATAACTCAAGGTGCCACCGTAGCAGAGTGCGCAGGTCCCTTCATGGCCTTCAAGCTGATGAGAAACGTGCTGTCCGCATGGCAAGAGCTATCAGCACCATCATGTCGGCGCATCTCCCGCCCACTTCTACCTTTTTCATGGGAGAGGTTTCCTCGCACGAGTCGGCCTCACTAGCAACACCCGAACTTACCTCGTTTAATATAATCTATAATCTAGTCTGCCAAATCATCTCCAACAATGGAGGACGAAAAAGGCAGGTAAAAAACTGAAAAGGGCGAAATGTATAAGAAAACGATGGATATAGAATGATTATAGAAATAGAAGGAACAACCGAAATGAAAATGAATCAAAGAATGCTGCCAAATAAAAAGAGACGGACAAAAGTAATTTCCATAGCATACAGACTCCTGATGAAGAAGGAACCTTAAATCTATAAACATATCTACAATTTTCACCATGGTCGTGTGATATTGTTTTGAATATGTTACTCTGAAAGTAAATAAACGTGTTCTTACAATCGTCTGGAATCAGGAAGGCTGCGGGAAGTGTTTGGAGGACTGTATGTTCTCGCACTCTTTCTAGGCGCCAGGAAATACGCCTCTTCAACCGTGTAGGCTGAAATGCAAAGTAAAGGATTAGAATTTAAAGTTAATTGTAATTTTAGAAAGAATGTTATCCCTCGTGCATAAATGAATATTATTTCTGTTTTTCCCTGTTTAGAGACCTTAATTCCCTTCATCAAACGATATACCCACATCATTGATTAGTACTTGATCCCGTCTCTCTTGCTAAATTAATCGATGCTAGAATCTTTTTCATCATCACGAAATCAACTTTCGAGTGTGCCGTAGTTTCTTATTGCCATTGCAGAAATGTGGGTAACAAACATAGCTCGCTTAAAGCCAGTTTTAAGTTGGAGCTCTTTAAAATTGAAACTCTGTATCTAATTTTTTTAGCCTCTCATTGAAATAGCTCCGAGTTTATAAAAGCAAGAGCTAAAAATTTTCAAGCGATTAGTAGCTATTGAAAAATACAATATTAAGAAGCGTATATTTCTCGGCAGCTCAAAATATTGATTTGGTCCTGATACACAATGCTTGTATCACTAAATAATGCCCCCGACAACCCTCACTTCGCTTAATTTACTCCTGGTATCTTACAGCCCTGACTTTGCTTAGTTTGCTCCTAGTATCTTACAACCTTCATTTCGCTTAGTTTGCTCCTAATATCTTACAACCCTCATTTCACGTGTTTGCAACTGGTATCTTACAACCCTTATTTCGCTTAATTTACTCCCGGTATCTTACAACCCTCATTTCACTTGGTTTGCTCTTGGTATCTTACAACCCTCACTTTGCTTGGTTTGCTCCTGGTATCTTACAGCACTCACTTCGCTTAGTTTTTTGCTCATATCTTGAAACACTTTCCAAGTTTGGTTTTCTCGCAACATCTAACAACTGTTATAAAACTCTTTTTTTTCTGTCGACATCTTACAACATTCATTAAAATTACCTTCCTCCAAATAACTTACAGGACACACCACGTTTATTTTGCCCTCTACTCTTACAATACTCATGACGCCTAATTTGTCCGCAACATCTTACAGTTCTCACCAAGTTTAGTTTTCTCGTATATCTGCGAGGTGGTGAAAGCGCGTGCGCCTGGGCTGTAGTTGTTGCCTATCGAATCACTCACTCGCCGCACATGCTTCTTCTCTTTGGTGGGCACGGCTTTCGTAAATGAACCTTGTTCCAGAATCTTCGGAGCATCGCTGTAGGCAGGCTGGGAACGATCAGAGAAGAGCGAAATATTTTTAAAGATAAAATAAACATTTCATATCAATGTCTTGCGTGTGTGTGTATGTGTTGTTTTTTTGTGACTTTGCCTGTTTCCGTCAAATATAGAGGAAGACTTGCGCTTGTAAACGTGCTTAAGTTTACAACTAAAAATCTTTTGATTTTAAAGACATCATTTGAAGAACATTTGTCAGTCTTGTCTCACAGCGTTTTGAATGGTCATGTGGTCAATAATGTCGGGACAGTGTCTCATTTAGTTTTGTATTTCATATAAACTTTTCCTCTGATTTCGGTTAAACATCTGCTCTCTCTATACATATATCTTATGCTTCATCCATTTCTTGATTCAAAGAGGAGGTCTTCTTTTATCCAGCTCTACAACCTTGCTCAATAGTGGCTGTGTCACAGTATTGTGTCTAGCTTCTAGAACTGGATTGCTATCAGTTGATTTTGCTTTCTGTCAAAGCAATTTTTCACAACGTGTTTGCAAAATTCTGATTTCATTATAGCTATTGATTTTAAGTCCTTTGTTGAAAGGCTTAATCTATGCAAAGAAATAGAGTTGGAAAAAATCTACAAAATTAGCTTGCTAATACAACTTCTGTTTTATATTCATTTGATTGTTTACGAAATCTTTTGAGACAGTTATTACGGAAAACATTCTATCTTAAACAAGAACAAGCCCAAGAACTCCACCGTGGGGTGGCTTGTACAAATCTTTCCTTTTAATACTCTCAAAAGCTTTTTCACTTGAGTCCGTTTTAGAAAATGACAAATCCAATCGTAAGAGCTTGAGGAACAAGAGAAGTCCACAAACTCATCTACGCGCAGTCGGCCTTCCTAAGTCTAATTTTCTTAAAACTTTTTTATAGACCTAGTTAAAATTTAAACCAGCGAGGATTACTTTCTAGAGT
>BMAT01013530.1:23148-37438 GCA_019649035.1 Elysia marginata | reverse complement strand
AGTAGTAGTAGTAGTAGTAGTACAGCTCTTCCTTGAGAGTAACTGCCCATTGTTTCCCTAGAGATCTGCAGATCACATTGCGCTGGTTTCGAAAAGAAATAAACCAAATCAGTTTTTTTTGTGTATTGCTGACTGCTGCTCTGGTGTAACTTTCACGGCCTTAATATGCCAAAACAAATCATTGTTAAGTCGTAGAGAATTTTGACGATTTGGTTTATTTTAATTTTTCTGACAGAGATACCAGGTGCGTCAAAATCGAAATCGTCCTGTAGATTACTGAAGTTTTAATAATCGTTCCCAGTTCTCTTTATTACGATTAACTTTATCCAAAATTTTCTCACGTTCCTTAAAACTCACCCTGACGTTATTTTTTAGAGAAACTATTAATGGTAATTACCGCCCGCCTCCACAGACCTCAACCCTCTTACTGTTTACTGTTGGTTCCATACTGCTTCGTTTTTGTTTATTCTTAGGCAGTTTATTTGGTTATTTTGTAAAAGGACGAACGTCAAAGTTTGTTTTATCCTCATGACACCGGCAGGGTCAAAATCCAACAGGTCTGAAATAACCCAATCAGAAAGTTGCGATTGTTTTGCTGTGTCCGACACCTTATATTATTAATAGAAATGACACGTTATGACATTAGTCGCGCAAAATCTTCGGAAAACCACTCGACACGAGAAGTTTTTGCCTTCAATGACAGCGAACAGTATAATAGATGTCTTGGAAGTCAGCACCCAAAAACCTATAATGCTTATAATAACCTAGACCAGATGTTAAGGATCTTATTCGGAAATATTTCTTGATAAAACTATAAAGAAATTTGTAACTTTCATATAATACTGTCGCCTATACAAGAGGCAGTGGGTAATCCCATTTTAATTCGAATGAGACGTCAGCACAAGAACCGGCATGCGCTACCAGTTATTACTAAACGCTACTGGTATTGGATCTAGAAAAGCAACATTTCTATTTTTGAAATCTCATTTCTAAATACATGTAAGCTTGAATTACCATAGGCTAACATTAGAATGTGTGAATCTTTTATCCATTTTTTTTCTTAGTTCTGAGATCTTGAATGGCACTTGCGCCTATGGTCCAACGACAATTTTTTTTTTCGTAGTTAATAGTGACAAACTTGCAGGCCGACTTATTTTCTAGCCAACAAATGTCTCACCTGCTTGTTAGATATATACGTCCAATGTTGTGAAGTTATCTTCATTTTTATTTATGTAAAAATGCAATACAACTAATTCCATTGGCTTCAAGGAATCATGCTTCTCCAATTGAAGAATAATAATTATATCCAGATGTCTAGGTCTAGAGTCTACAAGTCTTCCGTGCCGACAAACAGTGACCTACAAGACTTTAGTGGTGAGAGAGAGCAGGCCGCTGCTTATTTTCAGCCTTTTCTCATTATCTCCAGCGATTGGTTTATGTTTTGTTGCTATCGTCACCATTGTCATCGTGCACGATGACATGGCAGGCCTGAATATTAGCTTGGCCAGATCAGAAAAAGTCACCACTGCTCACTGCATTGAGCTCGTCTTGTTCATGTGAATTGGGGTATGGCTGAAAGTATGAAGCATTATTTCCCATAACTATTAAGCTTAGTTAGGCTCTTTTTCCCACTTGTGCTATCTAAAATTTTTGACCGGTGGGTTAGTGCCGTGATGCTGGGTAGTCGATTCGAAAGGTTCTTCTGTTCGATAATACACTGATATAAGATGCAGGATATGGATCATTAATATAGTTCAATATTGGGTCTTGTAACGTAATGAAGGGACCTCTCTCTCTCTCTCTCTCTCTCTCTCTCTCTCTCTCTCTCTTTCTTGGTCGCCAATGCCAGTAAGTAATACGCGGCACTGCGTATTATTCTAAGGCAGGGTTCTACAAACGACGCGGGAACTGGGAAGGGGTGATGGGTGTGGTGGTGTTTCGAATCGATGACACAGCAGAGGCCGCCTATATCCTACTGCACTAGCGTTTTTAAAAAGAATTATATAGGTCATACGATCTGAATGACTTTATGTTCTATTCAAATCGCATGACCTTTACAGATCGTATGATTTATATAATTCTTAAGAGCTAGTGTACTGAGTAGTGTGAATTAGATCTATCTGGAACGCGATCGGAGGCGTGTTAGGTTAGTTTGCTTCTTTTCGCTTTATCCGCACTCCCACTAGCATCGCAAGAAATTCATTTTTTTATCATGTAGTTTGACTTCTCAGGAAGTAACTGAATTGAGAGTTTATGCAAAAGCATTTTTAATTAACTGAATCAATTAATAGAACATCTTTTTGCACAATTTACCACCCACTGATAAACTCCACGCTTATGAAAATCAGTTGCTTTCTCTAACGGTAACATAATTATCATTTTTACAATAATTTTTCTTTACTCGGACTAAAGCGTTATTCATTTTAGTTTCAAGTTTAACCCTAGATCTAGCCCTCCGCTCAAGAGACACTTCCTATCATTCTCGACCCATTGAGAGATATGGATCGAAGGAGTGTGCGAAGTCTCTGCTATAGTGACTTATTAATATTGCTATTTTCCGAATCTATTTATACACTAAGAGAGGGGGTTTAGGCCTTTTTATGAAGCGAGAGTGATCAGTAGTTTTTTTAATATGGAAGTTGAAAAAACATTCGGTGAAAATCAGTAGGAAAATTAAGGCACAAGTGAAGAGTCTGATTTGCTTATTATGATATTCTGATTTGTAGGGTTCTTAAATGGTGACAGAAAATAAACAAAACGAAGTTTAGGACAAGCTTATGTAGATCTTTTTAATCTACACAATCCCGAGTAGGACAGGCAAAGTTCAGCAGCAATAATGACGAGTGCCCTAGGTGTAAAAACATTTCAAGAAAAAATATACAGAGTGAGCCTGGACAGTATGAGACCTAAATCTAAACCCATAATTAATTAAGAGAGAGGCTATTTAGTCACACAGGTTTGGGGCGAGAGCAGTCTCCCAGCTGATGCGGCACGGCTTTCCACTGTAGCAGTAATAATATTATGTTCGTCACGAGATGGCTGTACAAGCGAGGACTTACTAGTACCGGTATGTAGAAAATTACAAGCTTTATAATAGCGCCTTTTTCAAAGGTGCCTTTGAGTACATTTAGTTTTGGTCAAGAAAAATTCATACAGACTGTGCACCGTTTTCTTTCCTAAAAAACATGAGAGCAAAAATTAATGCTAGACTGACCCACTGGGCGCTATTATTTTATCAAAGTTCAAACGATACTCATTTAGCATTCAACACATCAGAGGTTCAAATGACGTTTTGAGTGACACCCCGTATCGTTATCGTCATGCTAGTGATTAGTCAAACCCTTTGAAAAGCAAAAAAAACAGAGCATAAAGCCTCGAACTTTATTTGTAATAACCTGCTCTTGCCAGAAAAATATGTGTCTAGGAGAAAAAAGGAAAATATATTTTTTTAAGTTTCTCGAAGAGGACAAACTGAAAAAGGATTTTTTTTTTGCCAGATTCTCGTGTTCATACCCTCTGTTCATCATAAGCTTACTCTTTTTGGCAAAAGAGTTTCGCCGTTCTTTTTGTTGTGTTTTCCTTTTTGTTTACTGTTTAGCTCAAAGACCTTCTCATAAATAAACTAAGCTTTAAGCTGGACAGAAACCACGAAATAGAATGAGTCTAGAAAAGATTTCTACATCTAGAACCACTCCATAAATATTTGTTTTATTCGTCATCGTCATTATTCTCTTCCCTCTCCTCTAAACTAGATTACAAAAAGGCTGAAAGCTAGGCATTGTACTTTTAAATCCCCGATCAGCTGGTTTAGACTAGAGTCAGGTCTAGATTCTACTTTTCTAGGTCTAGAATTCTAGATTCTAGATAGACTCCACGGTAGAGACCTTGATTAAATCTAGATTCAAGTTACTTCTTTTCTCGATCAGATCTAGATTAGATCTAGATGAAATGAGAGCCTAAGTTGGATTTAGATGATCATAGATTCTAGATAGCTGTCAGAAAATGAGAAATGACTGAATGTTGGAATGAGTTACAAGTAGATCTAGACTGTTTGAACCGTTTGAAATACGTCTTTGATTATGAAGATGAAGATAGATCCTGCAAGTTAGTAATGTAATCTATACATTTTAGAGATATAGATGTCAAACTATAGGCCTATCAAGCTCAAGATCTATCATCAGCATTCTTCTTCTTAGAAGTCTGTACCAGATCTTTAGTCCAGACTAGCCTGAATAGGATACACACCTTGATTGCTTGGATTCTGCAGCAAATTATGGAAAGATTGAAGACAATTTGTCCAGTTGCGCATTTGCTTACACACCCATCCCAAACTTTGGAACAAGACGATGGTAAATATATATAGAATTCTGTTTAACCAAAGTAGGCATGTTTATCTCTATAGCATAAATATGACAGATTAAGTTACTGATATGTACTGCATGAAGGGTTTGTTGATGCTGTGTGATTATGTGGTGCAGAAACTTTGAATTCTGGCACAGGCAGCTTTCGCGGCTGAACTAAGGGATCTGGAGCAGTTGAAAACTGTGTTCAGTTCTTATTTATCTACAGTTACACCTGTTTTGTTTCCATTTTAATTTGTATGACTTAAAATATGAATTTATTATACTGCACAAGCAGGGATTAGTGTGAAAACTGAATTTGGTAAACAATTTTGTTGTAAACAAGACGTTTGCGACTGACATGATTTCTCGGATTTCTACCAGGTCTAGGAGAAAGCCCTAGGTCATAAATGTTTACATCGTCAGAAACAGAACTTGGTGGTTTTCCCGATTCGGTAGTTTCCTAAAGAAAGCAAGTGACAGAAAATTGCCGTTCAAGTGCGGTTATTTAGAAGTGTATACGAAGTCTTGAATCTATGCTTTTATATGGTCAGTATTTCAATCGTAATGTAGTCAACAATATCTAGCCGCCAGTCGAGTTTATCAATTTTGACAGGTTTATGAATGGAATTCGCATTCAAACTTTTTTTTATCATCAAAGCAAGGAATACTCTAAAGCAATATTTTAAGTGCAGACAAAAAATTTTAAAATACCAGCGGTACTGCTTTGTTAGTCAACCAAAAAAGCATGGTTGCAAAGGACGATTCGCACCTGATATCTATCCATAAAAGCGCTACTTTCAACAGCTGATGCTTGTGTTCAGTGCTACAAAATTTTTTCAGCATCAAACTGCTTTTACGAGATATGGGAAAATAATCCACTGAAATCAATCAAGGGAAATTTAAAGCTGTCAGTCAGCAATGGGTGCATTGAATCATGGTAACAAAAAGGGTCGCCATATTTTTCATGAGGGTGGGAGGTATCCCGCCAGCCATTTCTTATGCACTGGTAAACCGTGATGTTCATTTTTGCCTCTAATATCATTTAGCTTTAATTTCGAAAATTTAATTTGTTCATTTAATAAAATTATCATAGAATTAAAAAAAATAATCTATATAGCCATAGATGCCTTACCATTTTACAAGATTACATTACTGATGGAGACAGTCAGGCGTTGTTAACTGCTGAAATCAACAAGAATTTGTAAGATTGTTTTTATTACAAGTACATGTTGTAGTAGCATAGTTCTAGGCTGTTTTTATTACAAGTACATGTTGTAGTAGCATAGTTCTAGGCTCAATATCTTGTAAACAGTAAACATAACTGCCTCTGTGGTTGTCGCATAACTGGCGGTTGCCTTTCCCCTTGTAGATGTGGACGATACTTGTATCCTTGAACTGTTGTGGAACTTTTCCCTCATGCCATATGGATAGGAAGAGCCGAGTCAGTTTCTGTGTAATGGCAGGGCCTCTTACCTTGTACATTTCAGCAGGGATAGTGTTGGAAACTACACTACCTCTTTTTTTAAGATAATAATAATAATAATAATAATAATAATAATAATAATAATAATAATAATAATAAATATCATTTCTATAGCGCTCTACCCCAAAAAAGTTCAAGCTCAGAGCGCTTTACAATTAAAAAGTATGAGTACATAAAATTATGTTTTACATACAAAGACATATAAAAATGTATTCTAATAAAACTAAAATCAGGCATAGATCAATAGAATGCAGAATATTACAATTTAAGATGTCTCAGTAATTATATATATATATGCATGACTAAAAAACTTTCAGGTAAAAAAAATCACTTTTTTCAAAAAGTTTTAAAAATGTTGTCAGGTGCAATCAGTTCAACTGAAGCATTAAAGAGATCATAAGGGTAATGTGAAAAGATAGGTTTTTAATTTCTTTTTAAACAGGTCAACTGAATTGATCTCTCTTAAACAATTTAGAAGATGTAATAATAGCGCACATTTGACCAAAACCAAGAATATAGTTGACTGAAGGTTATTCATTTTGTCTTCTTTGTAAACTGCTTTGTGGTAATTTTGGATGAAATAGTTCAAGGGGTTAGTGATAGCTACTCAAACTAGTATGAGGAAAGAGTAGAAGTGATAAGGGGGTTAACAACTTCGTGGTGGAGATTTTTTTTATTGCAGTTTTTAGCTGAAGAGTCGGGTTGTTTGTATATTTCTAACATCGCTGAACTCCAATTACAATATGGAAATTAAAATAACTCTGTGTTAAATGCCCCTTTTATGCAGTGCAAAACATGACACACATTGTACAACTAAGTATTATGAGAAACGGCAAAATACGCTGATTTGAGGATGTAGAACATACATCATGTCTGCATCTGGTCATACAGCCTAAGTTATAGGTTACAAAGGGGTTAAAGAGGAAATTTGCTGGGGGAAACAAAGGAGTTGGGCAAAACCGTGATTTTAAACAATCTGTTCAAAAATTTTGGAATTGACTGTAATTTTCTGCAAGGCAATAATGGTCATAACTATTGTATTATTAATAAATCTCTTATAGTTTGATTTCTTTGAAATCAAGTATGTCTATTCATGAATAAAAAAAAAAGGCATTGACTTTTTTTCAACCTTTAGTTCTAAAGGGCATTTAATGAAAATGTTAAACTCAAAATTCCAATGTGTGAAAATTCTGATTTGTGCCGTATTTACTTTGGTTACCACTGTTTATAAAGACTGATACGAGAATGCCTTCTGCTTTTCCTCAGCATCAGATTTTGAGTGCACTTGCTGTCCAGTTGGCCGAAGTGGGCACCGCATAGTGATTACTGAGGACAGCTTGTTTTCACTTGGGGGATTCAATCCAGCTGTTGGCTTTTATCGAAATCAAAATAGTTTTCCTCCACTTGAACAAGATGATAGAGGCCTTCCACTATTTCAAGAGGTATGTTTTGGGGTGAAAACATTTTTGCCTTGTAGTGTTACATAGAATAACTGAAGAATAACCTAATTCGTAAAATTTAAACTTGAAATATTTTTTTAAAGCAAAATCATCTTTGATATGAACAATTGGGGTATGTCTATAATGTCCAAAGACAAGAAGAAGAAGGTGAAAGTCTGAAAAAAAGTGGTAAGAAAAACCTTAATCCTTAGACTCTTTGTATAGAGACCCAGTTTTAAATGAAGCTAAAACTATCTTGAAAGACCCTTGCCACAATTGAATTTAAAATTTCCCATGTCATCTTTCAGTAGTGATAAAGTCCAAGCCAAAACATAGGTTAATAACAAAATCTTTTATTCCCTCATCTGCTGGCATAACTTAAATTTCAGGCCTTTAATACTTTTAAGTTCAGCTATACTTTTTTGTGGGTATTTTTTAGGTTTCCCTGCTGTTCTTTAATTGCCTATGTGCTAAGCTTTTTCTTTATTTAAAAATAAGTTTACATGAGAAGTAAACTTAAAATGTAGCTTGTAGTAGTACATTAGTAGGATTTTTAATGTACATTGGGAAAGCAAGGACTGACGATGTGACTCCCAGATATTCTATCTGCTAAACTCTCAAGGCATAGTAGACCTACATAAGATGACTGTTCATAGTCTCTTTTATTCAAGCCATCTCTATGTCCAGGTTTGTGCTTTCAAGGTGTTCTGACATGGTCATGGCATTATTAAAATGAATTTCATTATTATTTTACTTCATGGGCATTTTTAGTTCAATCCCCTTTTTTTCCTGTTTTATGTGGATTAATTGAACATTTTCTTTTCATTATTTACCTTTGTACTTCAGACCATTTTTTTAAATAAGAAAATGTTATAATCTGCATAATGCACATAGAGTGATCTCTTGATGTGAAAAAATGGGGCTAGTAAATGTAATTTTTTTATTATTAACCAAACTTTAAGAATGTTATTCAGTATTATTAATGTAATCAATTAGTTGATTGTCAAAAGTGTTGAAAACCTCTCATAAAACTCGGTAAAAAAAATATCGGAAATGCAATGGCTTGAATAGATAAAAAGATACAGACAAGTGGTAGAACTGCAACACAGAACACATAGCACACATATTCACTTGAACCTAAGGAAAAGCTTTTAACTATTTAGTTTTAGTTTTTATGTTTTTCTTACACTTTTTGGTCTCAGCTCTGGAGATTTAACATAAGTTCTAGACAGTGGCAGCTAATTGATGATTTCACCAGTGTACCACCCACTATTGCTTCTCACACAAGTAAGTATTGTAATCAAACAAATTCTTTATTCTTAATTTTATAAAGTACAAAAACTGGTAAAGTCATTTCTTTGCAAAACTCTGCACTTGCTTTAAAACGAATTTATTTGTCCATTAGATCCATCACTCACTTTAGTTTAAACACAATAGTTTTGTCTTCAGTTCAAATAAAGAACTATTGAAGGGCTTGACATTGATTCACATTTTAAAATGAGTTTTTCCCACTCTGTTTTGTGTATTTTTTATTATTTAAGCTTTCAAAAATTTTAATTTTTTTTATGTCAAGGACTTTTGGATAACAGGGCTCGACTGCAGATTCTTTTAAATGTAAAATTTGTTCCAATTTTTTTTTTTTCAAACTAAAAGAGTCTTTTGTTTTACAGAACAAAAGTATAAGCCCTGCATACCCTTGCAAAGATAAGTGAAGCATTTCTATGTTTAATATGTATATATATATATATATATTTTTTTTTTTTATTAACTGAGTGAGCATAAGAATAAATTTTAAATTTGTATGAAAATTGTTTTTTACAAAGTGGGCTTTGGGTGGTACTCTTCCCTCAAGTGGGGCCTACTATCTTAGCCAAAATAACTTTATTCTGTGTTTAGCAGAAATATTGTATACATTTTCTTTTGCTTTTATTTCTTGTTATTTTTAGTTGCCAAAATAGGAAGATGGTTATTCTTATTTGGTGGAACCTCAATTCCTTTTGGGGAAACCCCAACCAGTGCCATATATCGATATGACCTGCAATCTTCAAATCACCCTGTCGCTGATGATAACATTGATGCAAGAGAGGATGAGGTGGCTGTGAGAAATACTCGCAATCGATGGCATTTAGTGCAAGTAACTGGTGATATTCCGGAAGAGCGTTATGGGCATGTATGTATTGCTGAGACATTTTTGAAGGGTCCCTGACAAATATGTAATTTCCACTTTTGAAATCTGTTTTTAGATATAATCAACATAGCTTCATAGTCTCTATCACTTAAGTAAAGTGAGTCGATGCTATTTCGGCTGCTTTTGACACTGAAAATGTCAAGGAAACCTTAAAACTCAACAAAACGTGGCTTATTAATGTCTGGGAAGAAGATAATGAAAAAGAGACTTTTTTGCTGTAAGAATGAATGCTTCTTCTTGGTTTTTCTAACTTATGCTTAGCAAAAACTACATTCACGTACAGAATATAATCATAAATGGGGTACGCTAAGATCATGCACACCACATATATTAATGCAGTGTGACACCATTGAGTTTTACAAGTTATATGTCGCTGTGACAAAAGGTCGTTTTGCGTAAAAGACAACTTTTGGTGCATAATTAATTTACTCAGTGAACATTTCATATTATTTTTTAAAAGGTCCTATTGAATTCTAATAGTTCTAGCAGAAAGCAGTGAATTTATTGATGTTAAAAAAAAGTATTATAGATACTCTCAAGACTTGCATCATCAGTACAAAGTTCCCACTTTTTTAAATTCATGTCAGAATCACCGGTGACTCAAAAACTGTGACTTTTTTCATGTCAGAATCACTCGCGACATAATGGGTTCTGCGCTCAAAATATTGTGTTCTGTTAAAATTATTTGTGTTAAAAATGTTGCTTTCAGCCCATTACATATTTCAAGCAAGATAATTTGACATAGTTTTAGTCCTGAAACATTTTATTTAACTTCAAAGCCTGACATGACATCACTCGCGACACGTCACACGACCTTTTGTCACAGGCACATATCCATGTCTTCGATTTCCTTACCTTTGATTTTAATCTGACAAACATTTTTCTTAGTTTTTTAGAAAATAAGGTTTTTATAGCATTTGGTCACAAAACGCTTCTTTTATTGCATACTCATCCAAAAAAAAAAAACAGCTTGTGTTGTTGTTTTTCTTAAGAAAAACCTTGAGAAAACAACTACTGAAACATATTTAATCATTTAAATTTGAGAATTGTAGTAGTAAAGCACAAGATCACAAAATAGCCCTTATTTCACTAACATATAAGTTCACTTAATATGAAATGTCAGTTTCATTTTGAATGAGTAATCAAAACACTTTTACATGTGTCTAAGAGTTATCTTCTTAAAAAAAAAAAAAGAATAAAAAGCAAGTGATTAAGCTCAAGTTTCATGACCATTTTCATCTTTCAGACTATGACCATGAACTTTCCTGATGTTTACATTGTTGGTGGCACTTCAGGCTACATCTATAATGCAGATGTTTTCCACCTGGACTTGAGACAGGCTGTGGGAAGATGGACTAAGCTAAGCTCAGACACAGATCCCAAACAACCAGTTGGCAGGTCGAAAATGTTTATTAACTCAAAAATATGAAATTTGAGATGACCTGGGTAAATCAAGGACAAGCCAGAACTTTGGCATAATTGAGTTTTAAACATTTATTTTAATGTGTATTTCATGCCTTTTTGGAGATTAAAAAAATGATCAATATAGCTTTTCTCTATTCCTCAAAACCCACGTTTTTAAACAAAAGAAAATGGTACATCTTTATTCTTAATTAGTACAAAATTTTGTTTTTAATGGGCTCTAACGTGAGCTTGTTTGTGCAACTTCATTTATCCTCATTGTCTCACAAAATTCTTATGACTTGTTTAAGTAAAATTTATATGCATAAAAAATAGACATAGATTTGCCTTGCAAATTTGAGATCTAATATGACTCATAGATTTAAAAAAAAATGCAGGAAAACATTGTCTTTGAGTTGTCAGCTTCTTGGAATATCAAAACTGAGATGAGATGCGATGCTGCTTATTAGGACCTGTTGCTAGTCAAAAGCATTTTGATGAATTTTTGTTTTGAAAAACTCCAGTCTAAGTGACATGTGTTTTAAAATATCTCTAGAACTGAATCTGCTAGCATTTTCCGGACTCTTTAATAAAACAAGGTGTCAGAAAGTGATTAAAATTTTCAGCCCTTTTTACAGTTTCATAACTGCAATGCCTTGGATTGTGATTTATCAAATCATTTGTATTCCAGAGCAATGTTCTTTCCAAAAAAATAATCAAGTTTTAAATTTTTTTAATCCCAGATATCGACATGAAACAGCCTTTAAAGGACAGCTACTTTATATTTTTGGCGGAGGCACTGATCGAAATGCTTTTTCTCTTGTTAATGTAAGTTATCTTTGCATTCAAATACAGTATGTCCATAGACCTTTTTGCCCACTTAACACAAGCAAACAAACAGTGAAACAAAATCAAATGCAAGAGAAAAGTGCAAAAAATCCCTTTGAACTGAAAGTTTTGGTCCTGTCCTATCTTTTTGGATCAAATCATTATGTTTGAAAAAAGCTTGTTTTCTTTCTACTACTTGTCATCAAGGGGGTAATGTCAGTGAAAAACGAGATGTTTTTTTTTTTGTTGGCTTTTTTTTACATTTTGACTAGCGTTTGATCTTAGGGGGTCAAGAGAAAGAATTTTGAACAGTTGGTACATCTAATTCTAGGCTAGGAAGCGAGGCTTAGCTCGGTATTGGTACAAAACTGCAGATAAGTAAGACCAATCACATCTATTCACAGCTGACGCCACAGCAGCTCAAAGTCAAATTCTTGAAGTGATCTTGGCCATCTTCCCCACTTGTCCATAGGCCCATCCTATCACAATCCCTATGCATCTTGAAGTATTTTTAACCTAACAGTGGTCCAATATAAATAGTTATAAATCACTTCCTTAGTTTGACTGTATATCAAAATAAATATGCATTGTATTTTTACCCTTATCAGATTTTTTTAAAGCTAACTGCTCCAATGATTTGTAGTTTTATCCTTGCTGTTTGTAAGGACTGGCTAATTATAGACAAGCTTCAGGGATGCCCTTTGCCAGTTGAAACCATTAATCTGGGTTTTCCCGACTGTCTGGTTTCTTGTCCAAGAAACTCTGATGTAAATTATAAATAGACGCATAAAAAAATGCAATATGTTCGGAGTGCAAAACTTTGAGATGAAAATATATTTGGTTGTGCTGTTTAATTCTCTACCGGCTGCAAGCAGCCAATGCACACATCCAAGCTTTTATTTACATCTCAGACCTGCTTCTTGTGTCATTTCGAAGTGTTCTTTTCCAAGTCTGCATGTAAATTTGTGCTGATATTGTTCTCAACTATGGATAAAAATTTGTACCAATTGTAGATAATACAGGTCCGCGGATATGTTTAGCCCATTGGATGGCAAAAATTAAATTACGCACTTTTCACACATTGGACAAATTCTTTTATCTACTGTTATTCTAATAGGCTACAGGTGTATGCTAAAATAGATTAGATCTAGATCTAAATCCAGTAAAGACTTGTTCAGAGATGAATTTCCAGTCGCCATCATGGCTATAGATTTAAATACTAGGCTAAGATCTGTAGTATTTAGGGCACAATCAGAGTCAATATTAATGCAGAATAATGAGGAAGGGGTTGGGGCTTGGATATATCTATAATAGGAACTAAGGAAGGTAGGTTTAGGAGGCAGGATGGGTAGGGTGTTAAGGAAAATCGAAAATAGGTCCGAGGCAGATGACTTACTGCAAAATAAAGTTACTTAATTAAAGATGGAAAAAATGGGACTGTTAGGAGGTGTTGACTTTAACGCAAAGTTGACTTGAAGCAAGTTGACTTCTCAGAGATTCCATTGTATTTGAAAATTTAAAAAATTAGACAAACCAAATTGAAATCAGTGCAAAACCGTTTGTCTTTGTATTGTTTCTTGTGCCAAACAATGATTTTTGCAGCCACTGCCTTAAAATTGAAACATTTTCTCAAAAATTTTCTTTTATGTTGACCATGTGAAATTAACTGCTAGTGCTTAAATGTGCTTGTGTGTATGTGCAATAGAGGCTATGTGCTAACTTGGTTGTGCAGCAATACTGATCAACGTAGGGTTAGACTGAGATGCACCAAAAGGCGATAGAGTTCTAGTGGGAAAGGCATACAAGGAAAGAGAGGGGATGGAGGGTAAAGTTACCTGGGGCTTCAGTGGTTTTTCTTACAATCTTAACTGCTGTGGACTTGGCTATAATAAAGTTTTGAGTGACCAGTCTATTTCAATCAGGTCATTTGCATTTTTCCATTGACATTGAAGTAAGCCTCACTTCCTAGCCTAAAATTAGATACATTGAAATTTCAATTTAACTCTCTCTGGATTCTTCCAGCCCACTGCTTTTATCAACCTATACATATGTGCTGGAATAGCTACCTCCTTGATCGTAGGAAGTCAAAATAAAAACAACCATCTTTTAAACCAATATAACTTTCAACTGAAATAGATTTTGCTAGACCAAAAACTTCTATTTAAAGGGTTCCCTATTCAAGGTTGAAAAAATCCAAACTGCAGCTTCAAACAGGCTAGCCTTACCCATATAGAGCCAGTTCACCCAGTTTAATTAGATCACTGCCTACAATGTGGAGTGTTTTGGTTAGCTTTGGCTCTGTGTGTATAATATTCATTCAACCTTGATACAGGGCCTGCAAAAAATCACTATGTTTTTTTTTAAGGTGAGAATAATACTGACATTTTACACAAAGAAAATTGACGTCAGACATAATTATGACATGAACAAGTTATTTCCATATCCAATCATCATCATCATCCAGTGCCATGCTTTGAAGCATCGGCGATCATGTTTCTCCATGACTCCCGATGTCCCATAGCTGTCATTGTCTCTGTCGAACTTCCAGATCCCAGCCAGCGTTTTAGTCCATCCATCATTTTTTTCCTTTGTTTTCCCCTGCCTCTTT
>BMAT01013527.1:59873-84895 GCA_019649035.1 Elysia marginata | reverse complement strand
TTTCATTTTCTAAGCTAGTTCTAAATCTAAATATAGCTATTTTTTTTGGCCTTTATTTGATCATATGATCAAAAGTTATGCCTTTAAAAAAGCAAAAAACCCAATGGTAGGTTGATTATTATTAAAATTGAAGTATTTAGTAATGCTAATTCTAACTGTAAAAATGTCTGACTTGATGAGGGGTGTCCTTGGTGCGGCACATAGTTTTAGTTAAAAAGAGTCTTGTACCATGTTTAGCTTTTTTTTTTCCATTATTCATTTACATCTCTGAACTGTGGTTTATTGCAAGATAAAATTAAAAAAAAAAAGGCATTTGTCATTGTATTACCTTGAAACCTTTCAAATGTCATTAATATGTTAAGAAACTGACAACATTTTTATATCAGTGTTACGAGTTGGAATATTAGACAGAAATTTTGACAAATTTTTCAGAATGATTTTTTTACACCAACTCTCTTTATATTCTTTAGGCATGTGCCGAGCGGGACCGCGCTATAGCATACATACGTGACCGTGAAACGTCGTACAAGGAGGAGAGACAGCGTCTTCTCTCTGGCCTAGAGCGTTGCCGCAGCGACCTGGAAGGGATGAAAGAAGAGCACAGAGAACTGGAGGAGAAATGTGCTGCGATGGACAGAAGATACAAGGAGGACATGAAGAGTGCGCGTCGACGCAGGGAAGAGGTGGGGAATGAAAGGAGGAGCAAAGTTTGGAGAAAATTTTTTTTAAAGTTTTATTTTCATGTTTGTTTTTTTTTCAAAACTTCTTTCTTTCCAGGCCAAAGAAAGTAATAGAATTCGGATATAATTGATCTAAAGTCTTTTTTTAATTTTGCTAAAGATACAGATAGCTTTTTTCAGCAATGTTTTAGCAGTGCTATTGTCTGATGTGTTAAAAGTCAGGATTTTGAAAAATTTTCTAAAATAATTTTGTTACTAAACTAGGGTACAATATCTCTTTTTATTTCAACAATATTCTTTACTTTTTCCTCCTGTGCCTGTTTGTTTTTCAAGCAAAGGCTTCCTTTTAAAACCTAATTAATGATATCTAAATCTTATATCTAATCTATAGATTTGTATCAAATAATACGATTTTCAATTTTTTTTTTTAAAGAATTTCATGTCGTTATGACAAACTTTAAAAACATCATGGTGTATCGGAAAAATTTGAAGATTCTCTAAAATGATAATTTTGTTTAGTTAATACAAATTTTTATAGAATGAATATATGTATATATATACATTTTTAAATTCAAATTTGGCCAACATAACTTAGAGTTAAAGGCACTGGTCACAGGATGAATGAGCTTTCACTGCTTTTCAGAAATTCGATAAATTTGAGCATCAAATTATTTTGAGCTCCAGCCTTTTAAATACTTCTAATAATGAAATTTCTCAGATGGAATATTAAACTTTTTATCAATTCTAGGTCATATAAAAAATTCAACTTTCAATATGTGGTAAAAAGTTACTGACCCGGAGCTAGATAGCAGAAAGTCTTCGGAGAAGAAATTCCCCTTGTAGCTATTGATTGAAGGGTATTTTTACAAGCCCAATTCCACTTCAAAGGTGCTCTCAGGGCTTGGGTCCCAATGACAATTTACGGGCTGCCACCCAGAGACTAGCGGGGATACCATGACTTAGCCTCAGCCGGTCACATTATACTGACACCGACCCAACCAGTAGGGGCCCGGACTGTGCTCGGCTGTGTTTCGAACCCGCGACCTCTTGGCCACGGAGCGAAGCCACTACCAACTGAGCTATCTAGGCCCCAGTAGTAGTAGTAGCAGCAGCAGCAGCAGCAGCAGCAGCAAGTGTTTTGGCCTTTATAGTCCTAACATTTTTTCCATGAAATAAATTCAACTATTAATTTGTGTTCTTAATTTTAACTAAATTTTTTTTCTAGTCTTCTGATTGAAAAGCACTGTTCTCAAGACTAATTTTCTTTACTTTTTTTTTTGTTTTCTTGTAAAAGGATCTCCAAAATCTGCGCAAGTCCCTGGAACATGAGAAAAACGAGGCTGTTGCATTGTGGGAAGAGAAAGTCCAAGCGCTACGAGAGGAATGCAGTAACGCCGTCGAGCGAGCGAGAGGTCAGGGTGAGATGGAGAAAGCCTTGTTACTGGCCGAGGTGCAGAGACACACGGAACGAGCGCTGGAGAAATCTTCACTGCCGGTATATGTCTGGGTTTTTAATATACGTATGGTGAAGTTGAAGCTTCTAGCAGGGATTCCAAAACTGAAAGTTTCCTCTCAGTCGAAACATGCTGACAGGGCTGTATTGTATTTTGCCGCGAAGTGATCATTGAAGCTCATCTCCTTAAATCTGGTGGCGGAAGATTTAGATACAATGTACCTTAGGATTTTTTTTTTTTTTAAGATTTAGGTTTTTGTTTTAGTAATGATGCTAAAGTAGGCACAGAGGCACAGTTATACATTCATGTTTTATAATAGCTCTTTGTCGGTAGCGAGCAAAGCGTTTTGTTACATAATAGTTTTTAAAATCTGTTTTATTATAAAAGAAGAAAAAAAGGTTATAGAGATGTCTTTGCTTGTCACCATAATCAATCACTGATTGACTAATGATTGTCCAGATTGTGGGCGACACCGACAGCAGCACAATCCTTGAGCTCAGGGATCACTACCTCGACACCGTGGCAAAGATCAAAGGTAAGCTGAACTGTAGACAGGTCAAAGGTGAAAGTTGACATGCTTTTGATGTAGGCTACAGACCTTTAAATGTGAACTACAACAAATTTTTCTTGAATTTTTTGTTGCACTCAAAGGCTCTTAGAACTGCCCGAAACGGATATTTTTAGGCCTAATTTTTAAATTTTCCTTCTCTTTTTTCTTTTTCTAACTCTCAAAAAAAGTTACGACAATTTTGTGGATGCTTGTGTCGCAGGTCTGCATATATACAGAGCTGACAGCCAGTACTGATTTCAGTACTTTAGAACCAGAATGTACACCACAATGTCTTAACTATAGTTTAGATCCATTACTTAATAAAAAAAACTTCTTACTATCGTCACTGTAGAAAAATATTCAAAATGTGCTGAGTGGTTTTATTTCCAATACCCAATATGGAGATAGCATATCTTTAAGAATGAGTCTTGCCATTTGGGTGTGGTCTTCGAGTTTTGAAAACTCAAAGAAACTCACATAAATTATACCTTATTTGCTAGAAGCTATGGTCAAAGAAGAGTATTTTTCTGTTAAGGTGAAGAAGTGAAACATTGTTTTTTTTGTTCTCTTCTATTTGACCAGCGGATGTCATGTCTCATGTTCAGGAAGCTAACAAGCATGCCGCGGCCACCATGCGCGCCCAGATACGCAAGCAGAAGGTGAAGGTCATTGAAGAGTTCAAACTTAAGGTCAAGGCCTGTTTGAAAGCCGCTCTAACTGGGTGAGGATAAAGTTTTTGTAACTCTATGACAATTTTACACTTGCCGTGTTAGGGAAAGTATTGTGTCCGAAATTTTTTTACCAGGCCCAGACCTTACAATTCTACAAGTCAAAATATAAACAAATAAAAGAAAAGACTAGATTTTGCACAATTTAAAGGCAACCACATCGATGCCAGTGCAGTCAGGTTTGGTTGTTTTTTATTTCAGGGAAACAAATTTTAACTTTAAATCTTTTGTGAAACTTTGCTTCACTCAATCTGAAAAAACAACCTTAACAACTTCAGGTAAAGCAGACTGTTTTACGAAGAAAGATAAAATTGTCTATCTGATTATATTTCAGATTAACCCTTAGAGGGCCAACAATGAAAAAAAATCGAAATTATTTTTCTGATAACAATACAGTTGGTTAGGATAGGATATTATTTCTGCATGCATTTTTAAATTTTTATTATGAAGCTTGGTTTTCCCATGAAAAAATGAAATTGCTTAAACCTTATTGTGAAACATAAAAATGCTCATTATTACATGAAACAAATTTTTAAAAAAGGAGAAAAAGTCCTGGAAGTTATACCAAATTGTATAAAATGGTTGTCTTCTGAAAGTTAAGCAAGCACTTGAAGTATTCAGCTGTGAAATATTGGGACTAGACTGGAAAAGTTAGTGTAGCAGCTTTTTTTGTTTTTCTTTAAGTTTAGTCCTTTGACTGCCACATACAATTTCATGCTGTGTGGTAAGAAAATTCTAAAACTTGGATTGGACAGGTAGAGAGGGTCGATCTAGATCTTCATCTAGAGTTTGAAGAGGACCTTTAGGAAATAGGTCTTGACTTTTAGTGAGTATGTTAAGGAGTTAGATCTAGTCTTAGAGTTTCCATAAATATGTAGAAAGCTTGGTTTAACAAGCACGTACAGTCAGGTAAATACACAACACATTGAACCAATATGACAGCATTATCTACACAGCTCAGTCAAGTGGTTAAACAGAATACTACAGGGATATAAGATAAAAGTACAATGTTTAAAACCAACTTTAAGCCTCTTGAAGGCTACAAATATATATAGCAGCCACCTAAAGTCTATGTTTATTAGATTTACAGAAAAACACTTTCAAAAATTTTTTTTTGAAACATTGGTGAATTTCTGCTACCTATTTTTCAATGATTTAAATGGTCTTTACCTTCACTTATGAAAATTTTTTTGTGTTCGAGTCTTATTATATATAAAAGATAATTGGTAGCGGTTTTTTTTTTTATGCTGTGTGTGTGAACAGCAACTTTTGGTGCAGAGATGTTGTTGTACTGTGTCAGCATTTCATGTTGATGTTGAAGATAGGTCATTTAGTTCTAATATACCATGTCAAAATCACTTGCGACCAAATGCAAGTTATGCTCTAAATATCATATTCTGAAAAAAATTAGTCATGTTAGAAATAATGCATTTAGCCCATACGATATTTCAAGAAAGATTATGTGACATAATTTCTGTTCTAAAATATTTTTTTGACCTACAAACTATGACATAACGTAACTCCCAACACTCTATATGACCTTTTGTCACAGACTCCTATATCTCTCTTTCCTTGTATTCCAGAGAGGTGCCCACCAGCTGTATCACGGCTTTGGAAAACTCCATTGATGCTCTCGCTGTCCAGCTTTTGTCTTCAGCTCCTTCCTCTTCCTCTTCCTCTGGGAATACCCCCAGGTCAGGTCATGACCTTGACAAACCTCAGATGATCTCTGACCTCGGAAAGTATGACTTTGCCGACAAGGGTGTGAGAGGGTCTAGCAGTCCAAATCTGGCAACAGCTTTCGCATTTCAGGACGAGGATAGAGATGTGTTGAGGAAGGAGAAGAAATATACGAGGGGACCTTCTCCGAAGAGGGTTACTCCACCAGAGAAAGACATGGACAAATGTTTCAGCACTTTCGATGCAGAGTATGACGATGATGCTTGGGAATATAAGCAGAAAGAGCCGCTTGCGGCTGACACTGTAACCCCTGTGGTTCAAAGGTCAAAATCTCAAGCACAGAGAGACCTAAGGTCAAGGACACCGCCACGGTTGCCAGGCAACCACCCACAGCTTGAGGGCGTCGACTTGTTTGACACGAGCATTTCTCAGCACACTATGACACCGCCACAGATGTCCAGAACTCACTCAAACAAAACAGGCGTGTCCCCAGTTCGCAAATCAAGGCCAGATCAGAAATCAAATTTTCCCTCACATCAGCATCAGCAGTATCGGTCGCCCCATGTACCATCAACGGCCGGCACGAAAGGAGGGGACACTACTCCTGTCTCTTCCAATGCATCGTCACCTCGAGCTTCACCTACCCTGACCCATCCCAGAGATAAATCCTCCAGCAAGGGTGACGGAGACTTGAGGCTTGACCTAGATCTGGGCATACAGTCTCCGTTTGTCACCATGACTCGAGGTAGCGGGGAGAGGGACGAGGACCGGGCATCGTCCAAACGCCCCTCTAGGTAGGACTGGTGTCTGTGTTCTGTCGATTCTGTTACAGTCAACTCTTTTTAACCCCTTCGTGACATATAACATACGCTGTACGTCCTACTTGTCATGACAAGATGCAGACACAATGTACGTTGTACGTCCTCAAATCAGTGGGTTTTACCGTTCCCCATGACACTTAGTCGTACAATGTATGTCGTGTTTTGCACTGCATGAGAGGGGCATTTAATGCATAATTATTTAAAATCTGACTTAATAATTTGAGTTCAGTGATGTTAAAATATACGAATAATCCCATTTTTAACCAGGAACTGCCACGTCATGGCGATCGAAAAAACCTTTGTTACGAAAAGGTTAAGTTGATTTTTTTGTGTGTATGTCCCATGATGACTACTATATAGAAGGGCTTGCACATAACTGGACAGTTCACTTAACTCGATGGTATTAATTATTCCCCCTGGAGATCGACTTTAGAAGAATTGACTGCAGTTTGAGTTAACTTCTAGTAAAATTTAAAAAGCCATGTAAATAATGAGCAAAGACTGCTCAAATCCAATGTCTCTTTGACAGAAATGTTAATGTAAAACAACTTTAAAAAAAAAACCCAGAAAAGCAGTAGAAAGTAAAAGTTTTGCTTTTTGTTTCTGTCAATAGTGTGTCATAATTCGCAATCTTCTTTTGGGAAAGAAAACAATTTTTGGATGGCCAACTGTATCAGCAAAAAAAAAAGAAAAAAAGATTCAAATCTAATTATCAAACCTTAATCTAATATTAACAAATTTTACAGGCGATTCTATATACTTCAAGCCTTGATAGTTGGAATATATTAACTTAATTGAAACTGTATTTCAATTACCAATCTGAGTGATCCTCCTAATTTCATCATTCTTATAGTGAAAGTTCAATTTGGTTCAATAAAACTGCACATTTTTTACTTGAATTTAGTTATAGACGGGAAACAAGGTTGGCCAAGTAAATTTTTTTTTTCAAATCCGTAATAATTTATCTTTTTTTTTTTTTTTTGGTTCCTAAACTGATTAGGGAGACTTCAAAAGTTTCAGAGAAATGGAGGCCTGAGGTGGACACATCCCCTCGAGACCAGATGAAAGTGGTGGAAGCTCGAGTTCGACTCGCCAACTGGGCCAAGAGCGGCCAGGCACCCTGGAGTCCCTCTATAACGCTAGAGAAACCAACCCCATTCTCCTCGGAGAAAGCTGACCCGACATTTGCAGAGGAATATACGTTAGAACACAGAACGTTCCCGTGGGAAGAGGGAGGTGGTGATTCGGAAATTAAACAGCAGGAGCATAACAGCAGAGGCGATGATGACGTGATGACTAGAGAAGGTTTCCGAGTACCTGGGCCAGAGGCGGAGAAGTGGGTCAGGTCACAGAAGAGAGTCGGGGTCAAGAGGTCAGAGTATCGAGACAAGTCAGGTAGGAACCAAGAGTTGTCAAACCTGATGAGCTACACCGGTTCGGACAAAAATAGACCAATTCATTCTGGTGATGGTGGTGATACTGATGTCTCGGAAAGAGTCGGCATCTTGAAGGCTGTGGTGATGGTGGAGGATCAGTTTGTGTCCTCGGACGAATCCGTTGCATCCAACGCGAGCCACTCAAGTCTTGTGACCCTGGAACCTGAGGAGAAGAATTTGGCTGCGTCCGGGTTGTACAAACAAAGCGTTGGGGTCGTAGGGGTCACGGGAGACAGGAGTCGAGGGAAAGGTCTGGCCGGGTCACTCGGATCTCAGAACCCAGGGGATTCTGGACTACCTCGTTCTACCAGGACGGTAAACACGAGTAGCGGATCAGGGCAAGAGCGAGGGGTCAGTCCGTACAGGAAGGAGCGGAGGGGCGGGTCACAGGAGGCTACCGGTGAAGCCAGGAGCAGAGACTACGAGAGGATACGAGCTGCGGTGCTCCGTGGTGGGGGGACAGACTTGAGAGACAGGATAAACATAAAGGATGGGATAAACCTCGGGGTTGGTGTCGACAACACTAAGGGATCCACGACCTCTTCAGACGATGAAATGAGCTTGGAAGATTTCAAGACTTTCCCATCAAAATCTGCAGAGAGGTATGTCCGGCCAAAGTTTACCATGCCCACATCGACACCGTTGGTGAAAAACCCACTGAGCACAGAGCCGCGAGCCTGGAGTGACAGCAGGGCAGAGTTTAGGAGAGCTAAGGGCCAAAGAGGAAAGGCCAAAGGTGAAGGAAAGAGAGGTGGTGCACTGGACGAGGATCATTTTGAGAGAGATCCGGCAGGAGTCTTAAAAAATGAATGGAGACATTTGGGTGGTCGCCAAATCCTCGAATCTGACAGGTACGCCTGGGAAGACATAAAAGATAAACACAAAGATCTGAGACACGACAGGAGTAGAAGTGGAGAGGGCCCGTCACCGCTGAAATCTGGGTCGCTTCCTCAACACAGCAGGCGGGGGCGGTCACATGACCAGGGGAGGAGAGATGACTTAGTTCTCAGATCGGTAGACCAGCTTCCTCTCACATCGTCAGCCTTTCCATCAGATCTGTCGCGGATAACCCACGCCTCGGGGAAAACTGACGACTCGGGACCGGGGATGTGGAGATATAGAAGCCTGGAGGATTTGATAGGTGGGAGGGGAGATGATTCTGACAGGTTAAGAGTCTATCGAGACATGGAGGAAGAAGAGGAGGAGATGGAACGCAGAGAAAATGATGACAGGAACAGAAAGGGTAGAGAGTTGAGATCGAACAGTCGAGAAAGACGAGACTTTAGCAACCAAAGTTTTGGCGGCCATTCTACCTCAACTGCTTGGTATGACCAGGGCAGCAGTGGGAAGGGTCCAGTCAAGGCGATGAACTCAGACTTCTGGGAACGACAGAGGAGTGAACAGGACGAATTGGACGAGGAGGAGGAGGAGGGTCAGGAGCGGGGCAGGAGAAACCTGGGAGGGAAAGCGAAACGCAACAGCAAAATGCAGAGGTCGACATCGGAGCAGTCGCTGCATAGCCTGCATGGCACGGGGTCGCATCCCAACCAGGGGAGGGCAGTGGACGGAGTTGATGCCTTGCTCGCCCACTATCTCAGTCCAGCCAAGTCGAGCTTTGACCTTCGACCTTTTGCCAGAGAGGAACACTTCTAGACCCCAGGCAGCATGTTGTTCTCACTGTTGAGCATATTGCACAATGGAAAAGAATTTCTACCAAATAGCCGGACACTTATTTCTAGTGTGAACCCACAAACCAATCAAAACACTTGGCTCAAAGACAGAGGCCCATAGTGTTTCTCTTGAAAATAAATAGTCATTTGGGTTTGTTCTTGTGACAATAATAAACAAATATTTTTTTTTTACATAGAATCCATATTTGAGATAAAAGGCCTACATTGGATTCTGGTCAACTGAAATTTGACGCATCAAAAAAGTGTTTGGTGCCCACAGAAGAACACTTTTAGATTTCTTGAATTGTGCCCTCTCTCTTTCTGAGAATTCTTTGTTATGTGGATACCAATGTCATAGAATTATGTATTTTTTTCTGTGTACCACCGTCAAACTCATTATTCATAGTATCATACTTTCTAATGTGAGAAACTGCAGTTTGCTGAAGTCATTTCAGTGTGAACAATCAAAATGGAACAAATGATCTTGTCAATATAGTGGAATCCGCTTAAGATAAACCCTGTTTAAGATGAATTATGGGTTAGGATAAACTAGAATTTTGATCCCTTTCCTGTTTTTTCTTTGCAATGTTAGTACTGCCAAATATAAACTTTTGATAAAATAAACTTTTTAGTCAGTATCAGATGGGTTTATCGTAACAGGATTCTGCTGTCGTGTTAAATTTTACTAATGCCGTCTGAATTTTTTCGAAAGATGGAAACAACGGTTGAGTTGCAACAACAATGTGAAAACATGAAAATCAATGGCTACATTTGGGCAAACAAGAACTCAGGTGGTGTGAAGTTGATGTGACATTTGACGGTCCAATTCAGAAGCATGCCCAAATCTGAACAATGTGTGTCATTTTGTAGTTTTGTTTAGTTGTTTTTGTTCTTTTTTTCAATTTATTTTGAGCTCCTTGAAGAACAAAACTAATCAAATCTTGAAAAAACATACTTTTTATTATGTGAACAAAGACAAAATAGAAGAATAGAGTTTATCTCTCTATGGAGATAGATGAGTGGTGGTAAAGTAAAGCCCTAAACGTGACTAATCTAGACGTAGATTTAAGTTTGATAAAATTGCACACCGAAAACTAAAAGCATTTTACTGCTATATAAACGGTAGCATAAATAAGTCTTGGTCTCATACATTTATTTAAGTTGTAGGCTAATTTCATAAGGCAGCAGTTGTCCTCAGATTATGTCCATATATATACATGTATTTATGAGGTTTTTAAACTTAATTTCCCTGTGCAAGCTTCAATAATTGAAACCTTAGCTGCTCTTGTTTGAAATTGCATGCCATTCCTTTATAAATAGCCCCAAAATGTTTTAGATCTCGCTCTTAACATTGTTTGAAATGATGATAAATTTGCTCTATTTTGAAAAAAGAATATGTATAATATTGTAAATTTTTTTTTTCACATTCCGTCCAAAACAAACTTTTATTTATTTAATTCTGTAATGATATTGTATTTTTGCAGTGATGTAACTGTTTGATTGTTATATATGTTGATATTATGAATGTTAAAAGATCTGTATGATACTTTGTGGTGCCATGTTTGAGTGGTAGACCGTCACCTTGTGGCCACACAAGTACTGGGTTTTGAGCTCATGGTTCTAGCGGTTGACGTTTCATTTTTGAGAAAGGCTATTCAGCCGTTTATTAAGTATTGACCGACTCTGTAGCGTAACGGTAAGACACTCTTTTCAGAGATCGGGAGGTGCCAGGTTCGATCTCCGGCCGAGTCAAACCAAGGACTTTAAAATTGGTATTAGCAGCTGATCCGCCTAGTGTCTGGCATTATGGATTAAGTGCTAAGTCTGGTAGGTCTCTTAGTCTTACTACTATTATTTCATAGTTGAGAACATACTGCCTTGCTCAATCAAATTTATTCGTCTCGCATTCTGTCCAAATGAGTCGTAACTTAAAATGCTTAGTTTGGAGATATAGGCATTTAAAGTTTAGTGGCTGTTCAGAGGTCAAAATTTTTTTTATTTCAGATATCAAAGCTAAAACAATTTCCAAACATTTTTCACACCTTATTGATGTTTAAATTTCATTTTTAGCTGTTTAATTTTAATTGTTATGGTTACTAACCCCTTAATACCTTTATAGTCATCTAAACTTAAAATGCTGTTTTCTCCCCTTTCCGAAATTTCATAAGTCCTAACCCTGCCGACTTCAAATGGCTATAACTTTACACAGAAGCATGATAGCGCTTTTCTGTTTGTTGTGTTTGAAAGTAGAGAAAATCAGCTTTTCTCTGATACCATATCTGATTACCTTACAATTTCGACTTAAGACTCATTTGGACTGGTTGCAAGACATTATTTTCCCTCTTCTTTAACCCTAATTTGTTAATCACTACAGAATATTATAATTAATTTATTATAATGCACGTTTTACGCATTTGAAATGAGTACCGGTAAATTTCCTTGTGTTACATGTTTTATGCCTTTGTCATAAAATACAATAAATGCTATTTTTAATAATTCCTTTTTTTTGTGGTCCTTCCATGCTTAATAATAGTAATATGATTAAATGGTTTAAGCTCAGATGAGGCACAAGTCTGAATTTAGACAGATTGAATTGCTACCAATTTCAGTTACATTGGAACCATGAAAGTAACTTAGACCTTGAAAATTGTTGGTAAAAATAGGTTTCATTCGAAGGGGATCTTTGATTGGTCGTTAAATTACTAGTACTACCGTATATCCATATAAGGTGGTGTCCTTACATTTAATGTCACATAAAATGGGGGTCTCAGTTGAGGAGATCCACTGTAGTGAATTTCATGCGCTTCAAGAGGTTGGGAAAACTTTGCCTCCAGCATTTTTATAATCTGAGATGCTTCATTTCAAAGTAACAACAATTTAGTTGATTTTATTAAAAAAATGTTTTTGTTAGACCAGCTCTAATTCACATTTTGTTAAGGAGCATACTTTTTTATTGTCTTCAAAATGAAGCATTTTAAGATGTGATTAAGCTAGAGTTTTAACTTTTTTCAACTTCTTCAAGGGTATACAATCTAGTTTTGATAAATATTGATAACTCAATATGTGAAAATTCCGACTTGTGCTTGATTCGCCATGGTCGTCTCACATATTTAGTCTGTGTGACTTATGCCTGCTTTTCCCCTGGCCACCTCACAAATGTGTGTTTGTTATGGTATTTTGACCATATCAGGCTAGCCTTTCAAAAAAAGTCAATTTTAAAAGAAATAAAATAAAATAAATGTTTAGAGTCCTCAACCGCCGAAGGCACTCTCATGACTTTACATATTTTACCCCAGCAGGCCTATACACACCAGAGCCAATTCAACTCATATTTCAGAGCCTTACAGCACGGCAGCCTGTTAGGCGCTCAAATTATAACATTCCATAAATTTCAAGCACTGCCTTTAGCCAGGTACCCGTTTTACAGGTGGGTGGACTGGGGAAAGTTAGGGTAAATCGCAGCACCAAGAAACAAAACAAAGCAAAAAACAAACAAACAAACAAACAAAAAACCCATTGTGAGATCTGTGAGATACTAAAACAAAAACTTTGCCGTTTTGATGCTGTGGTTTCTTCAAAATTTATTCCATGTAGATCATTTCATTCAAACTTGATGGCATAAATAAATACATTCACTCGGAACATAGCCAGTAAATTGAAAGTGCATGTTACACAGAGAAAACATTACAAATGTAAATGTTAAAAAATTAATATTGATAATGGTAAAGCATTAATTAGACACCACATTACTACCATGCTCATACAATAAGTAGTTCCTAACTAACAATATGGGAAACATCTTTAGAATACAGAGAGGGACAAACCAGATTTTAAGGAACAAATGTTTGGGATGGAGAATAATTAGTTATTCTTCACTTAACCCCTTAAAAGAGAAAGTAAAATTATTACCTTTGACCACTAAATTTTTAAAAAGTCTAAAACAAAGGGGCACTAGACCTTATTTAATATAACATTTTAAAAAATAATTTGGACGACAGAGCGATAAATAAGCTCTGGAGCTCACATATATATTTTGAGACCAAAGAAATGACAGCACCTCGGGTACCTAAGAGCTACAGGCCAGCCTTGTTCTCGTCATGGTTAAGTTTAACTTGTAACACACACATGTAAAGGTGCAGGAAATGCCCTAGAGTGCCACCATTTTTTCTGATACGGGTGACAAATTCTAATATATTTATAGAGACAATGGGGATTCCAGAAGTTGTTTTAAGCTCTATGGTAGAGCAATTGTCTTGCATCCTGGGTGAATGAGTCAGATGTCTTAATTTTTACATTTAAAAGGAGTTGCTGGTTTGAAATTGACGTTTTTCTGACCTGGTAAACGTCAAAAGTTTCATACAAATATATATTTTTTCTGGACAGATATAAAACTTTTGTTGATTTAAAAATAAAACATAATAAAGAGAAAATAAACAAAAATTATATCTTTACATGAAATTTTCTAAAAAAAAAGGAGTGTTTGACTTCCAAATCATTCGCCCTGGATGCAAGACAATTTGGCCTAGTTCGTAGTCTCCATGTTTCTGTGACATCTTGTTTGTTCAAACTTTACTAATGCTAAGCCGACATAAACTGCAACAACCATAGGAACATTCTGTCTACTGAGTCACTCTCTGCCGTGGACAAACGAAATGCATTATATCTCTCATAATGGTTTACACTGCAGATACTGCTTTTTGTTTGTCCCCGTCAGCACTTTCATAGCTCATAACAAAAAAAAACGCATTGTACAAATTTTGTGAAAATCCAGAAAATCAGACACACTTAAGACTTAAATAGGACAAATTTCTTTTCCAATCTTGGTCCTTCAACCAAAAAAAAAGTATTGTATCATTATGATAGTGAATGATGGGAAAAACTTTGATTACCTCGATATGATATAATAGCAGACTGTCCTGGTATTTTAGGAACATGATGCTTAAAATATTCAATACAGATAGATGATATGAATGAAAGGCATAAAAATACACGCTAACCTCACTCAAACACATAAGTTTTATACATGACAAAACATGATTTTTCAACATTTGAATTTAATCATAATGAAAACTTGCCAAAGGTTTCCCCTGGCATATGTTCACAATACTTCCAAATTTGTAAAAAATGTCCTGACTTAAGAAAAATACCTCTATTTTGAGCCACAACGATGAAAAATAAGTTCTTTCTTTTATGTAAAAAAAATAAAAAAAAATAAGGTTTTGTTTGTCATGCTACCCCTTGAGTATTTGCCTTTGAGCAAATATTTTTTGAGCCGCATCTTTTATAATTATATAATTATATCCAATTTTAAAAACTAAAACATGTTAGATAGAAGCCTATAACACTGGTGCACTTTTTATGCTTTACATAAAATTCATAATGAACATTTCACTTCTTGAGCCATCAAAATTTCCTGTTGTTCCAAAAACTCAAATTACAAAAAAAGAGAAAAAAAAAAGTATTTGAGCCTGAAATGTCCGCAAATTTGTAGTTTTTGGTCCTCAGATCATAATTAAGCACAGGCATGCTTATGTCATCTTTAGGGAAAACATTTCATCCATAAAACCTTAAATTGAAAAAAAAAACCAAAGAGAATAAATTAAAAAATTCAAGCTGCCTCAATGATTTTCAATGTAAATGAACTTTGGTTTTTGTAATTTTTAAGTGGAATAAATGATGTTATCGAGCTTATGCGAAAGATTTAGATTAGTGGCAGCTAGACAAAATGAGCAAAAGTGTTATTAAAACAGGATGTTGAACAGATGAAGGAATGCCATCAACTCTTAAAATTTTTGTTGTTAACTTACACCAAAAATAAACTCAAAATGTAAGTTAATTTAATCAAGCGTCTCACAGCTAGCTTTCACTACTAATGAATCCCATGACAGAAACTTGAAAAAACTCGATTTG
Source organism: Elysia marginata (assembly GCA_019649035.1). Lineage (NCBI taxonomy): Eukaryota > Metazoa > Mollusca > Gastropoda > Plakobranchidae > Elysia > Elysia marginata. Next base: position 69,966 of record BMAT01013527.1, on the reverse strand, counting down.
AAGGCAGAATTTTTGTCTCTTGCTGCTTCAATTTTTACGCTATATCTTTACAGATATTTCTCGCGTCCAGGGTGAATGAGTCAGATGGTGCGAATTTCACCTTGAAGGAATTACTGGTTTGAACAAAGAATTTTTCTGAGCTTCCATATGTCATAAATTTCATTAAAAAATTATCAGTATTTTGTGAAAAGATGTCAAAACTTTTGCTTAACCAAAGTGGCGTTTTCTCAAAAACTTAATTTCTGACTTCCAAATAATCCACCCTGAACGCAGGACATATTTGCTTGTCTCACTCAGACATTGATGATTTAATGAGTAGGCTATTACTAGGCTATAGGCAGTGAAAGATCTTGTCAGTGTTCTGAAAGTGCTAACCAGTTTAACGGATGCTAAGTGAGTTCAGATGGTACATCAATGAATTCTAAAAATTTATCTTGCTTATCCTTTTGACGATAACCTTTTCCGGTACACTTAAAACATTTTTTTGTGGATTTGGCTATGTTAAACAAATATTCTTTAAGCCTAAATCCATGGAATTATATCAAGTACATTGAAATCCAATTAAACTCAACACCATTAAGGGAAACTCTTTCTTTCAGTCAACTGTGTTCCACAGTCCCATGTTGTATTTTTTTTACAATCTTTTGTAATGGTGAAAGTCAACTTTTTGCTTTAAGTTAAGACATTTTTTCGGCCCCGAGGTGCTGACTTTATCAGGATTTCACTACAGTGTATATATATTACACTCAAATCAAAATGTGAAACTCTGCCATACACATCTAAGCTTACGCCAATGTATATTATTTTTTTAAAAATCACACATGCACATAATTCAAGAAATAGCTCAAAATTGCACATAACTAGAGCAACTTGTATAGAAAACGGTTACAATTGGCAGGTTTAGACCTGGTTTTGTTGCGGTGGTTGTGGTTATGGTGGTTTTTATACTGCCATATTAAGAGAAAATGTAGTAGCGAACAGGCTGCCCCTGACAATCGAATTGCGGTATCTTCCATATGGTTTTCACTGCAGATACTGCACTTTGATTGGCAGGGGCAGCATAGGGGAGGGGAGGAGTCACACAAAATGTCACAACGTTACGTTTTAGCTCAACATGGCAGTATATTGAAAGAACTGAGGATTCGAAAAAAAATTCAAAACAAAATCACATTAATTGCTTATTGTGAAAAAAAAAACAACAAAAAAACCCCAAAAGTATGAGACACTACAGTGTATTAACCCTTGAAAACAAAGGGGGTGAATGACTTGAATTATTCATGTCTAAGCATGGACATCAAAGATATTGTTATGAAATCATAACATTTTCTGAGTTAATTCTACCACCGTGGTCATCAATTAAAGTGTTGTATCCCGCTTTTAATCTTCCTCCTGGATACTTTCTTTCAACAGTATAGTGATCTCTAGGCCAGTCAACACATGAGTTGGATGTCCGAAAGTTAAATTTGATAAAGCCCTGTTTTAATTTACGTAAATGTAGGTATTTGCATAATAAGGGAATTCTTTTTGTTCATGCTTTAAATTTAAAAAAAAAAAACCTTCTAGCATCTGTCCACAAAACTTTGACAATTCCATGCAATTTTAAAATTAAATGCTTGAAAGCTCAGAAAAAATGTGTTCTTCCAAATATCAACACGAAAATGTTGACACCAGTCTCATTTCTGTTGGCTAGAGACAAGTCTATGTACACAAACATAAGAGAGAGATTGCTCGCAGAAAGTGCTTCAATACATCAACATGCTATGTTACAATTTCCAGATTTAGCAGTGACGTATTAGCACACATTTTCATACATTTCAACTTAGACATGGTTACATTCTTAGAATGCATTTGTTCTTGCGTCCAGGGTGAATGAGTCGAGTAATGCAGTTTTCCAGCTTCAAAGGCAATTCTGTTTTGAGCAAGAAATTTTTCTAAGCTTCCAAATGTTAAAAACTTCTATTAAACTATCATCAGTCTAATTTGTGGGAAAAATATTAAAACTTTTGCTCGCTTGAAATATAAAAAGAAGAAAAAAAATAGATCTTTCAATAAAGTTATCTAAAAAACCTTATTTCTGACTTCTGACTCATTCGCCCAGAACGTGAGACATTTCATTTATAGAACAAGAAGTTCCTGGTATTGATGGATATTTATGTGTAATGTGAGGCTTACAAAAAGAAAGAAGAGAGAACGAGAAAGAGAAATGGGGGAGGGGGGGGGGGCATATATCCCTCGCATTACATTGCAAATCCAACAGATACAATTTCCAATGATATGATTTGACCAAAAGTCCACACAAATTTTAATCCATCACATCTTAAGAATTGTAAAAAGTCCAAAAATACACTAAATTACAGAAAAGAATATTCAGTCCAAATTTGTAAATTGTGGAGGCTTTAAATTGAACTCTCTTGCAAACCTTCAAAAATATATAAAATTAGACATAGGCCTCACTTTGATGAGATTATGATTGATCAATTAAAACTTGATCATTTGAATACACCAATAAAAATTAACAACATCCACAGTTGAATTAAAACTTACATTATAGGTTTAAAGGTCTTCTAATATTAATCACATATAAACGCAAACAAAAGCGGACAAAAAAAATACAAAGACAATTTTTGTCCATACGTACTCAGTTAGAATAGTTGTTTACAGTAGACTGGAAATGATTCAAACATGGAGATTTTGAACAGTTTAAAGTAACCTGACCCTATTTGCACATGGAGGAGAGGGAGGGAGGAGGGGGGCTACAAAATACCTGAATATGTCATTTTCTATATATTTTAATGTAAAAAAGGGGATTAATTCTGAAACTCCATATACCAGAATTTCCTGAAAAAATGCCTTTCAAACTGGTTTGTGTAATTAGATTAGCAAACAATGGTAAAAAAAAAATACTGACCAGTGGTCACTGCTTTTTTGTATGCAGTTTGGAGCATCAAGGGTACATTTGTCACTTGATATTATATAGAGGAAAAACCATAAGTACTCCTTTCCAATTTCATTTTTAAACCTAAAGCTAAGGGAAATTATGACGCAAAAATTAATACCGCGTTGTTCAACTAATGCAATATTGCTAAGCAAATTTTCTTTTTTTTTCCTTTTTCTTACAGCTTTAAAATTTTGATAAAATGTAAAAAAAAAAAAATCTTCTCCAAAATTGATAATTCTATGAAATTTTTAAGATTTAGAAGTTCTGGAAAATGCACCTTTTAAAAAATCAACATGTTTAAACATAATTGCAACATCCGACCCACTGTGACTGGTTGCAAAACAAAAAATACGAGACTTTCTCTCTTCAGATCTGTGTGTATGGCAATAAATTGGACTAAGTACAAAGAAGATCAGGGTGTACAGACAATGTAAGGTTTTCAGCATTAAAAAAACAGAATCTTATGTAGTTGTTGATACGATTCTCAGATGACAGGAATTTGGTAGATTCATAATTCTCTTGTGTTTTGTAGTGTTACCTTGTATAATTTTTCATAAAGGACAAAAAAAAAAGATCAATAGAAATTCTTCAGCATTAGTTATGGCACTAGATTTTCATAGCAATTTTTGCTCTTTCATCACAAAACAGTTACAGCGAAATCCACTTATGACCAACCCCTTTAAAGGTAACTTCGTCGGTGATATCATGTACTAGCGTAAACATTTTGCTAATTTTGCAGAGGAGAGCCGTTGAAAGTTTTTAAACTGTTTTGTAACGTCTATTGTGAGAGTTGGCGAATATGCTATAACTCAATGACTAGTAATTGGATCGTCTAGCTGATTTGAGAGAACTTAGATTATGATATGTGTATTCACATAGAGTTGTTAGGTCGATTTTTGCCCAAAATGTCAGTTACGCTACTTCATGATATCACCAACCCTAAGTCAACTCTGTTAGGCAGTTCCTTCATACCTCTCTTTTTTTATTTTGGCAGTGGTTAAAGTCTAGTCTTGCTTACAGACAATTTTTTTTTCTGTCCAGAGGTATTTTTGACGTTATCAGAATTCCACTGTATAATATTTTTTGTGGACACACAATTTTGCTTTGCCGACAACATACATTTTCGGGGCATGAGCAGAAAGAACTAGATATTTTGTATGTAATTCTTCTACTGTAAACTTTCAAAAAATTCTAAGCTTTTATTTTCACGTTCTTTGAAAACTAATAGAAAAAAATTTTGAGATTTCATTTAGCAGATCTGCAATTACACTTTAATATTTGGAAGTCGAAACCCTTACCATTTCAAATAAACGTATCCAATGATGATATGCATGTATTTTGAAAAAAAATTTGACTAGACTAATTAGCAACGTTTAATTAAGCAAAGTTCACAATTAAACTCTTGTTTCATTCTTTTTTTTTCATCCAATATGGAACTTTAGTTAAAAGAGGCAACAAAACAGATTTAACTCTTTCATCACTCTTCAAGATCTAGCGAGCCAAACGACGAACACTCTCTGCCAAACATGCGGCGCTCGACTTGAGTAAGAACTTGAGTGTGTAGAACTGGTCGAGTGTGAGGCCAGACCCAAGTCCCGCCTCACTGCGAGCCAATCGACCGACAGCCCCCGCTCTCTCCTTCTCCAGCCAGACATAAAGCTCCTGCTCCCGCCCTGCCATGCTGGCTCCGCCCCCTACACTGCCAGGTCTTGACGTGATTGACAGGTCGGAAGGGGCGGGGCCCCACAGCAAAAACTCCACTGCTGTTCTTACATGCCCTGAAAAATATTGAGTTAAAAATTTTACAAAACTAAAAAGTTTTTATTATAAATTATAAGATAGGGTTATACTATTTAAAAACATACCACAGTTAAAACATTCAAACTGAGAAACATAATACTTGTGATGATAGGCCTATATTTTGATCAACTTTGTGAAATACAGAAAAATAAAAAATTTACAGAGAGGCATCAAAATGCACGTGCTGCTGCTGATGCGGTCAACTCTGTTAATTCAGTTCATCTCCAGGGGACATAACCAGTCACATCAATAAAGGTACAAAATAGAGTTATGTTTCAGTCTTTTTGTATTTGGAATGAGATAAGAGCGCAAATCATTGTTTTTGTTGAAAAATTTCCTCTGTGAAGTCAATTGTTTGCTGGCAAGAATGATAAAATTAAGCTCTATTCTCATTCCCAAATGTTGCCACCATGGCACACTGAAATGAATCAATGAACTGAAAATGAACTTAAGCAATGTAGATTTTACTTAAAAAAAAAGCTATGGTTAGTCTGCCACCGCAAACTGCATATTTCCCCCCAGCAGGTCAATACACACCAAAGCAAATTCAACTCTTGTTTCAAAGCCTGTTAGATGTTGGATACTAACATACCATAAATTCCAAGCACAGCCTCTTAGCTCTTTCTTTTTCTATCTCATTGTCTGTCTGTCTCTGTCTCTCTAATCCTTTCATTTTCGATGTGTGTCTGAGTCTCCACTTCTCTAGCTCTCACTCTAATCTCTCTCTCTTCCCTATCTCAAAGTACCACTCTGCCGTGGACAAAGGAAATGTAGTATCTCTCCCATGGTTAACACTGCCGATACTGCTTTTCATTTGTCACGGGCAGTACTGTACTAACCAAGACACTCCACTCTGCGCGGCTCCAGTAGAGCTCTGATCCGGCTCACGACCCGACCCGGCTCCTCCACAAGAGCTCCGTCCTGAGGCTCCTCGACCAGGTCGTCCTCTTCATCGTCGGCCCACCATCCGTCCTGACAGAGCCGATCCAGGAAGTTACACATTGCCTCCCCTTGCGGTACTTCGCCAAGAGACCTCTGGTGCGGCAGAAAGGCGACCACTTTTCCTCGCAGGTTGGCACGCGTCAGTAGGAATACATCTTCATAGTCCATCTCGGTGACGGAGAAACCCTGACAGGAAATATTAAAGCAAGAGTTTTGTTTAGTACAAGAGACACTGCTACAAGTACAAGATGGCGCATTGTATATTGAACAGTGAATGCCTCCTATCGCAAAACATGGTCATTCCACACTCATGAAGTCAGAAAATTTCAGTTGAGAAAACTCAAATAAAGTTCGTCTCCTTTTCTTTTACTAAATACTTTAATTTGAAACCAAATAGAAGATTTCAATATTTCAACATATCTCGTAACCACGGCCAATTAGTTCAATGTAAGAATTGCTAATAAAATTTGAGACATAACCTTTTTTTGGAAAATGAATAATTTGCCTTTGCTTTTTCAACTTTTTAAATCAATAAATCAGCTGTCGTGCAGCCAGCAGTAGCACATTGAGATAGGCTGCTCTAGACTTACCTGATCTAGACAGTGTGACATAGCACTGAGCAGCTGTCGTGCAGCCAGGAGTAGCACATTGAGATAGGCTGCTCTAGACTTACCTGATCTAGACAGTGTGACATAGCACTGAGCAGCTGTAATGCAGCCAGCAGTAGCACATTGAGATAGGTTGCTCTAGACTTACCTGATCTAGATAGTGTGACATAGCACTGAGCAGCTGTAGTGCAGCCAGCAGTAGCACATTGAGATAGGCTGCTCTAGATTTACCTGATCTAGACAGTGTGACATTGCACTGAGCAGCTGTAATTCAGCCAGCAGTAGCACATTGAGATAGGCTGCTCTAGACTTACCTGATCTAGACAGTGTGACATAGCACTGAGCAGCTGTAATGCAGCCAGCAGTAGCACATTGAGATAGGCCGCGGGATCCTGGCCTAAGGTCTCTCTCAGTTTGCACAGATGGTCTGGCAGGTTCTCCACAATGTCAAAAGCTCCTGGTCAGACAAACAGGAATATAATATGTAAATAACACACAGCCGGGTATAAACAGCAAATAGCATGGTCAGCAGTGAAACAAGCAGTTCAACTATGCGTCTTATGAATTTAGAAGATGTTTTGATATTCAAGCGTATTGATACTTGAAAATTACATATTAGTTGATCATCTGAAACACAAGTCGGCCTAGTACTAAGAATTTTCATGATTAAAAAAATATTTTTTTCTGTTTATCTTGAACAACTAGCTACACTGCAGAATCCTCAATTCGTTTGAGGAAACTTTTGTTGTTAAGGATAAGTAAAGAGAAAAAGAGCAAAACACTATGGATAAATTATGTTAAGAAAGAGTTGAAACAGAAAATGAAACAATTTAAAATGGTCAACACATGAAACAGTTTCATATATCTGTGAATAGCAAAAGTTGACTCACATAATTAGTACACATCAATACAGAGACATACAAAACATTTACATAATTAGAAACAACTGAACAATAAAGCTTTGATTTCAGCTGATGGATGTAGGGTTAGGGATTCAAAACAGACAAACAAACAGTCAATACTAAACGCACTTTTCAACACTCTATGTTTAACACTGTTGTGTTGAAGGCTTGCCCCCCTGGCTTGTACTCAATAGTACCTCAATCTCTCACTCTTTCAAAAACTTTTAATCACAGAGATTATTAAACTGTCCGTTGAGATCTGTGTACATTTTGGGCTGCTCCCTAGGCCCGTAGGACAGGACCAGTACTCCAACACAAGCAGATATCATATTCCCTATACTTTGTATGTAACTTTGTTTTGGGTCAGCCCATAACAGGAAAGCACTAGTTGAGTTCTCATGTGCCCTAACTATACTAAGAACTTAAAAGAGATAGATCACTAGAACTCTCATTTTGACTGATAGGCCTTTTGAGTATGGAGGCCTAGCCTGATACCCTGTCTATTTAGTTAACTTGTAGGTAACAGTGATAGGACGTGTGTTTGCGACTGCTTTTTTCTTTTATTTCCTGTTTGCATTCAATCTTTCTAACAGTCTGATCTTTTGGTCCAACATTGTTATTGTCCTAGGGTTGAGATTGGTATTAGCAGAGTAGAGGTTTATAGAACGCCTCACTCAACCCCTGCGACAAAACTACACTTAAGTAAGAGTAAGCGTTGAGGTTGGGATTAGCAGAGAAGAGGTTTTTTTAGAACGACTCACTCACCCACTGCGACAAAACACCGTGCCTGACTGGAATCGTAGACCGAGTTCTGCAGCAATTGGGAAGTTTTGATAAAGTCTGGCGTCAGGAAGGAGAAAGGTATTGTGTCGGCAAACACCGCGGTCGGACGTAACAGGGACGGGTGGCTCGTGGGACACATCTCTGTGGCAGGCCTTGAATGCAGGATCTGGGAATAATGTAGATTTGTGAGATAAGTAAAACTGAGGTTCTCTTGCAGTGATGAGTAGCCTAATACAGTGGATTTTGGATCCAATGGAGATCTCGGAAAAGTTTATAAAGTTTTGAAAAAGGCCAGGGTCATTGAGAAACTGTTCGTCAAGATATTTGTATGTCCTCAACTTTTTGACGCGATCAAGATTTAGAAGAATAAGAACATTTTAAATTATACGCCGCCAACTCGTCTCAAGCTCATCACTCCTATAGTAAATAATTAACTACAATCATCTCTGGTATTGATTGGGCCCCCTAGTTTGTCTAGATTAGGGTTAACTATCAACATAATCAACAATGTTTATTTTCTTTTATATGAATGGATTTCAGAACAAACAACGACAAACACCATTTTCACCCTGTTGTAAATTTGCATTTATTTTTTACTTCTAAGAATGGTTGTTTTCCTTTTTTGAAAGTTGTTTTTTGTAAAATTAAAACTTTATTCGGATAACTAATTTTATTGGGTTTTTTTTGTGATGCATACTGATTAGACCTTTCGATTTTCGGTAATTCAAAGTTTTTTTTTTCCCTCGTAGGGTGTGAACTATACTAAATGGAATGGACTCCAGTGCGCAAGAGAGATAACCTCCTAATGTTTTGCTACAATCCACGTACCATGACTTGACAGGGAGAGCCGCTAGCCTTGATCTTGGCATTGTAGACAACGCATCTTCCCGAGGCATGCAGCGGCTGGCCGTAGATGTCAAAATCTTGCCATTTTAGCTGTGACGCTGGGCTGGAAAGAGAGAGGGGGAGAAACTTAAGACGTTGTATAGTGCGAATAGACCTTGCATAACAATTGCAATGAAAAAAAAACGTGACTGAAATGAACAGAATGGTATGCAACAATGGCATAATTGTCGTTGACTACTAAATGCATGACCAAACGATTAGACACCTTTCTCCAAATATTTTTTTGTGTAGTGGGTTAAATCAAAGTTCAAGCGATTAGATTAAGCGAGATGTTGGCTTAGCTGGTTATATGAAAGAAAAAAAATTGGACTATTAAAAATTAAAGTTTCTATATTCTGTTTAAAGGGAATCCACAGCATTATTTGCATGGATTTCCCTCTCAATCCAGCTCTTTGATCCCTACAGGTAAGTGGGGATAAGGATCAAGCCCATCGACGGGTCCTTTGGCTCATCAAGATGATTTTTCCTGTATTAGATCTAGGTTGAACAAGGCGGCAGACTGACTTAGTGTATGGGTAAAATGTTAAACATGTCAGCCATAGCTAGCGTGACCACTGACTACAACACACCAACAACAACAAACAACAAACAAAGGCAACATTAAACATATCACCATCAATAACAATAACAGCCATCACAACTGTCATAACAATAAATACTAACAATCTATACCATTACTCTAATCTTCTCGATCACAGCTTTCACTTTCACTAAAAAAAACAAACCATTTTTTCTCCATTTCTGTATTACGCTTTTTTTCCTTCACAGGTGAGATGGAAAGGAAAGAAATTAGTTGTCAAGGCAACATATCAATTTAAAATACAAAAAATGGAAGCTCCATTAATTGTATAAATCAATTCTGTAGACAACGAAAAACCGCAGTTAAAAACTTTTTTTTTTGCACAACAATTTAGACAAAAACACCACTTCCATTAAGAGTTGAGACATTGAAAACCAACGCTTTAATATTAAAAAAAAGATTTTGTTGCGGCAGTCTGTGATACAACGATGGCCAGATCCTTTGTTGACAAGGGAAAACTAAGGAAGATAAAGATAAAAGGGTCCACAAAAGAATGATGATGGAAACTACATTGAACACAGAGAATGAAGGCTGAGAGAAAAACAGAGAAGGACCATGAAAGAGAGTGAAGGGGCAGAAAACAAGTTGGTTACAAAAGAGAAAATCTTGGAGATTAAGAGCAAAAGAATGAAAA